>MU185379.1:0-54863 GCA_016904865.1 Pissodes strobi
TGTAACAAATTATTCACCTTCAGGAATCAAATTATATGCATTTCTCGGAAGGCAAGAGTAAAATATGTATTAAAGATTTTTTACCGTATGATGGTTTAGGGCACGGTAACAAACGGGTATAAAAAACTATAATCATTTGCTTTTTAGCGGAAAAACGGTAAAGGTTGATCCACATTATGAGTCATAGAACGACACGACAAAGCCGCGACAAACTATTTTTTCTTGTTAATAAATGTTGATATACAGACTATCCGACAATTTTATAGCAAAGACACATCACGACAACAACAGACTTTCTTTGAAAGAATGTTCTGACGGGTCTGTGTCTGTCTGTGATGTATATTCTTCTGAAACTGCATGAGCAAGATGGTCAATGAGAAATTATTTCAATTTTTCATTTTTCTATACCCACCAGATATTTTATCTAGGAAGTAGTAAAACTTATATTTGCACATTCTGCAAGACTGGCAAAACTTTTTTTTCAATATTCACTAGTACATGTAAGCTATGGTATTCTCTTTTTAGTTTATTTCTTTTGTAAGATTTTATGTACCCATAAAGTCTTTGCAGCCTCATCGACACTATACCTTCACCAAGCATTTCGGAAACGGTAGGATTGTTCACGGTCCATGACATATCGCTGTATACCCCATAATGATGCCTTTATAGGGGTAGTTGTAATAACAACATCGATTTATAACACGATATCAAATTGAGTAACACACTTCGTGGCTTGGGTTACAAGCGCTTATTAATTCTAAATTGACATTTGAGACTGCCTGTTTCTGCTGTTGTGGTTTTTCTGTTAATGGCTTAAGTTTGTTTACTTTGCACTTCGTCACTCTTTTAATTTATTATGATTTATGATAAGAGAAGATTACAAATTAACAAGAAATGCGGCTCAAAATAGTCAAATTGTTACCAAGCTCGTTGGGGTGGTTCTAAACCATGAAGGAGAATAATAATTACACTATACGTGTATCTGTGTATCTCTGGACGAAGCAAACATACTCCTAAATGAACCTTTACCAGACACCGCAGACAGCAGCAAATTACAACAATGAATCAAAATCTGGAGAAAGGCCGAACATAGGGTGACAGAAATTTGGTTCAGTTTAATGCAGCAAAAACTCAAACCGAGAAAGCCAATACGGCGGGCCCTGACCTCATTAGGATCCTGTCCTAATGAGGACTACTTAGTCAACAGGAATATGTCCTAGCAGGACCTCGTTGCTAACATCGCAAAATCAGCCTCGCAGAAGCTTGGTGCGCTATTTCACAACAAAAAACTGTCTACACCGCAGCAGCTGTTCTTGCTCTATAAGTGCAACTGCGACCGTGCCTGGAATATTGCTCACACATCTGGGGTGCCGCATATAAGCACACCCTAAAGCTGCTGGATCCCATTCAGAAGAGAGCTGTGCATCTCGTCGGTGACCCGAAGTTGACCCGGAATCTGGATAGATTGGAACGCCGCAGACATGTGGCCGAGATATTTTCATGGCAGATGTGTCTTCTTTGGTAACGGATAAAACAGTTTATCTGTGAAAGAAAAAACAACATCGCTAAAGATTAAAACTAAAAGTGCAATTCGAAGTCATTAAAATAATTTAAGTAGCCCACACTCTGTCTAATAGAAATTTTTTAAGTCCTTGAAACCATTATTTGAGCACCATGCATTTTTTGCTTTACCCAATAAAATCCACGGCCAGCAAAACAAACTCTGTTTATATAAACTTCCGCAAAGCCATTTATAATTATCGTACTAGGAAGTTTGAAACACACGCGAAGTATACCGACGCGACGCGACGACCACTCTTTTTTCCTTATTGTTGGCGTTGGTATACTCTCTAAGATTTTGGCTTTTCCGCTTCGGGGGCCCAATTCTTGAAATCTGGTAAAAATTTTCACCAGGTGAAATTAAACTCGTTTCACCGAAATCATGGCATTAAATTGGTGAAAGTTTTCACTAAACTGGTGAATATATTTACCCTCATTTAGTGGCGAATTTGAAAATTTTAGGTGCATTTGTATATTACGTTGTGCAATGTGCATTAGATTTCGTTCATATAAGTCTTGAATATATAATTATTCTAATTTAAACGTTATTTAAGCTTTTGTAAATAGCTGATGATGGAACGAAATGAACTATTAATCTCATATTTAATAGAAATTGTAGATTTATTAGCTGACGAAGACCAAGCTGAACGAAACAGGCGTCAAATAATAGGATGAGTCGACCTCTATGGAACTTTAGGTTCGAAATCTAAAAGCGGTTAAGCCTTTTTGATTTTATTTGGAATTAATACCTTGTTTGAACGACATTTCGATGTTGCCAACTGGTAACTTTAGTTTCACCGTAAACGCTTTCACCCAGTATTCAAGAATACGCCTTCATCGTATACACGATCGATGCCCACACGTTGCAGTCGATGGACACATCTCGGACACATTCACCTTCAACGCGGGCGTGCCTCAGGGCGCAATACTTTAACCAACTCTGTTCCTCATCTATATTAATGACCTGCTGATCGAAACGAATAATCCTGTTTACAGTTTTGCAGATGACAGTACCCTTCTCTCCCACTTTAGATCAGAAAAACCCTTACCAGCGACTGAGACTCATCACCGCAGACAGGAGCAGATTACAGCAATTAATCAAGACCTGGAGAAAGTTCAAACTTGGGGCGACCGAAATTTGGTCCAGTTCAATGCAGCAGAGACCCAAGCAGCAACGTTTACTAAGAGGGCCAATACAGCGGGCCCTGACATCATTATGGCAGGATCGACCATTCCTTCATCCTCGTCAATCGGGCTGCTGGGTGTCTCGGTCAACAGCAATATGTCATGGCATGACCATGTTGCTAACATTGCAAAATCGGCCTCCCAGAAGCTTGGTGCGCTATTTCGCAACAAAAAACTCTATACACCGCAGCAGTTGCTCTTGCTGTACAAAGCGCAAATAAGACCGTGCTGAGAATATTGCTCACATATCTGGGGTGCCGCACCAAAGCATACCCTAAAGCTGCTGGAATCCATTCAGAAGAGGGCTGTGCGTCTCGTCGGCGATCCGGAGTTGACCCGGAATCTGGATAGTCTGGAATATCGCAGACATGTGGCCGAGATGTCTCTGTTTTACAGATACTTTCACGGCAGATGTTCCCAGGATTTGGACCGCATAATCCCGCCCCTGGCAACTCCTGTCAGACAGTCCCGACAGACGGCAGGAGCGCACCAGTTCGTCGTATAACTAGAAACACCTAGAACATCGCTTTACCGGGACTGCTTTGTCTGGCGCACTGCATCATTGTGGAACTCACTTCCAGGACATCTGTTTCCCAGTAATTACAACCTACAAATATTCAAGAACCGTGTCAATCAACATCTTCGCACACACACCGCTCGTCGAGCGCCATAGGATCTCCCTTTAGTGTGTGTGCCATAAAAAAAAATAATAATAACTTCGTCAGGTGAAATATATCTGCTGAAAAATTTCACTGGTGAAAATATTCATCACATTTCAAGAAATGGTCGCCAGATCGTCGCGAGAAAGGGGTTTCAAGCAAAGATAAAACAATGCAATTTCGTGCGAGGGATTTATTTTAACCTGAGTTTTAACTTTAACCTATCTTACAATTTTCAAATTAAAATACCTGGAGGTAGGCACAAGAAAACATAACCGCAAAACCGACTACCGAGAACAAAAAATAATTTTATTCAACAAAACCTTGGTAATAGAGATGGCCTCGGATATGGCAATACTGCATTATTAAAATAAAACACAAATCAGCTTACCATGTTGTAAGGGCTCTTGCCTTACCTTACCTTCTTATTAACAGCACAGCCATACAAAACAATAGTATTAATTATTATAACCCAAACAACAGTATTACTTATTATATAGTTTTTAAACCGGAATATCCGCCTCTAAAATCTAAAATCACAAACAAAAACAAACCAACCGCCTATTGATAGGCACTCGCCAATTCAATCCTAACGGTCGTGATCGACGTGATCTAATTTTAATTAGGAATAAGCATCTGACGACCTGACACTTGACACGACACTTGACCCTTCAACAAGAAAAGAGATTAGATTAGGAAGTTGACAATAAAACGTTGCCAAGTTTTAAATAGACACCTACCCCTAATACTATGAAACAAAGGATTATAGTACCTACCTATTCTTTATTTTGATTGTTGGGTCTCAAATTTTATAATACACCATAAAACAATGGAATTATTTATTTATCAATCATTTCTGGCTTGTTTTTTATGTTTTTAAAAAAGAACGATTTAAATAAAAAGTCCTTGTTCAAAAACAAAGGCAACATTCAAGCTACTGCTAAAAATAATACCCATACAAGAACAAATTTGTGCGTCTCATACGACTACTAAAATTCTCTGATTTAAAGCCCCGTCTTGTGCAACTGAACGTGTGGTAAGCGTAGTACTATACCGGTAACGCATGACGCGTATGAAGCTAAAAATATCTGCGCTTACTACAGCTTAAAAGCTATGTTAAGCGGTCGGGCCACCCAACATTAATAAGAGACTAGAAGGTCCACTTTCAGTTGGCACTTTTGGTGTAGCGCTTACAAAGGCCAGACGCCAGACTTCCACGACACGATTAGATACGAGGGTGTTACATGGCACGAGGCCTGAGCAGTTAACCAGCATTTCACCAGGTTCCGCGACGGGGCAAGGAGGAAAATGCTGGGAGCGGAGCTTAGAGTGAACCTTCTAGTCTATAGTTAATGTTCGATGGTCGGGCAACGATTTGGGCGTTTAACACGTTCGCGGCCGGCCAAATATTACTATCGTGCCGAAGAAGTCTTTAAATATAAAACACCAACTGAAAGTTTAATTTTTGATAAAACCAAAAACATGTAAATTCTTACTATTATGAACCGATGGAATACGGAGCTCTAATCTCTAATACTTTTACGTTACAATGTAACATCTGTGATACATCGGCACTGCCGGAGAGTAGGTGATGTGTCACCATGTGATACATCGGTAGCGAACGTGTTAAAAGATAATATTTTAAACTTTGGTTGTATTTTTATGCTCTTATGATTGGAAATTAGTCAAAAAACCGTTTATATTTATAACATTTATATAAGCATTGTTTGAAAATTTCAGAATATATTTTAATTTTTACATGTGAGGCCTAGCCTCAGTTGCTCTACACGACAAACCGCCACTGCTTTTACATTTTATTAACACAAACTGGAATTGAAAATAATGTCTAAAGTATTTTCAAAGATATTAAAAATAACGATTAAAACAAATCAACACTTTAGCAAGAAAATAAGCTGTTGCGCACTTATGTTTATATGAACTTTTCTTCATAAAATCACACCTTCAAATATTAGCACGCCATTATAGAGATTTCTTTATAAATACGTAAAGTCAGATGCTTTTTTAATCGATGGCTGAATTTTATCAAACAAGATGTTAAACTTAATTTAAAGCAAATAACACTCTTTTGTTTAAGATGGGGTCTACTATTTTCTTTAGTATTAAATTTGTAATTAAGAATAGTTTAAACACGAATAGAGGAAAAAGGAAAAACATTTAAAATTACTTGAACCCAAGAATTCACGCCTTGGCGAATGTAACTGCATTGTTGTTTATTCAACCGGGTGTTAAAAAGAGTATTACCTACGAAATTACTTGACAACTGCTATAGATAAAATTTAGGCCTCCCGATCTATTTCTTCTTCAAATTATATGTTTTTTTCAAGATTCTTGTATAAGTCTAAATATAAAATGACACGATCAGTACAAAATAAAGTGCTGCAACTAAGATACACAGCGTTTCCATGGTATGGGTCCTGCGAAACCTAAAAATTTTCTCTACATATGTTTCGGCTTATTGAGGCCTTTATCAAGAGTAGTTCAACTACTCTTGATAAAGGCCTCATCAAGCCGAAACATATGTAGAGAAAAATATCTTATTAAATTATTTTGAAACATTTAAAAGCAGTGTACTAATTATCCCTAGTATTATTATAAGTACATATACCGTAAATCTTGGGTACTTGGGCACCCCGGGGCTATTTGGGCACCCCTATCATTATTATTATTATTATTTTTGTTAATTGTTTTTTTTTATTATTTTTTTTTTCAGTTGCTTCTCGTTTGTTACAGGTAAACATTAATTAAAAATGGTACGAAACTACGAAAGGATCCCAGGGTCAAGAAATTTCAGAAATTATACCGACGAAAACATCCAAGATTAGGGCCGGAATGTCCCAACAATTAGCCGCGGCAACCATCAAAGTCCCTCGGGCCACACTTCAGCGGAAGCTTCTTGGAAGAAATGTGAACCCAGTTGGGGCAGTTGGTCATCCTAGAGTTCTATCGGAGAGGCCACTATTACGGAGACTCTTGGAATTGTTGCCAGTTGGGGATTCCCGTTAACTAGGTATGACGTAAGGATGCTAATCGGAAAATATCTTGAAAAACAAGGAAAGATTGTTAGAATATTTAAAAACAATCTCCCAGGAGATGATTTACTGAATGGTTTCATTGTCATGAATCGTTTGTCAATTCGACTGGCATCAAATATCAAGAGGTCTAGAGCGTCTGTTGATAAGGGCGATATTATGACATTTTTCAATAATATTCAAGAGGCTCTTGCTGATGTAGAAGATTATAACATATATAACTATGACGAAACAAAAATAACAGTTGGGCCAAAAAAGTTGTTGTTCCACACAGCACAAGAAGGGTCGAAAGAGTACAGAGTCATTCACGTACCCCTATTAGCATTATGGTTTGTGGCACTGCTAGAGGGGATCTGCTTCCTCCAATGGTTGTATACAAAGCCACTAATATGTACGAAATTTGGAGTGAAGGAGGTCGTCCAGGAACTAAATATGCAAACAGTGCAAGCGGGTGGTTTGATATAAATCTTTTTGAAATGTGGTATTTCAAAATTCTACTACCACATATCAACTCAACTCGGGCACCGGGCTCAGCAACTATTGTCGTGAGAGACAACTTAGCGAGCCATTTTTCTCCTAAATTAACTGAATCCTGCATGGAAAACCATATATATGACTCCTTTTCCGGCCAACGCAACGCATCTAATGCAGCCACTTGATGTCGCTGTATTCCTCCCAATGAAGGCCAAGTGGAGGCAAATTTTGGACAATTGGAGGAAGGAAAGTTGGTATAAGTGGAGGCAAATTTTGGACAACTGGAGGAAGGAAACTTGGTTTCCCGGAAACCTCCCAAAAGAACAGTCCCCAGTGTTGCTTTCCAAATTATGGAAAACAGTGTCTGGTAAAATAGGACAAAACCTAATATCAGGTTTCAGAGCAACTGGTTTATATCGTCCTGATCCAGTTCAAGTGCTTAAGAGAATTCCCGACGGTATTTTAATCGACAAAGAAACTGTTGGTAGAAGCTTAGATGCTTCTCTCATCGATCTTCTTAAAGAACATCGAGGTATAGGCTCCGATAGTCAAAAGAGAAAGAGAGGTAAAAAATTCCAACCGGGTAAAAATTTAGCTACAGATACACCAACATCTGAACCAAGAGATTCGCCAACTCCGTCCAATGAAGCCGCTGGTGGCATCGAAGAAACTATCACCGAGGGTGCATCTACTTCAGGTTTAACTCTAGCTGTTCTTAAGAAAGGCAAGAAGCCAAAGAAGAAAGATACACTAACTCCTGAACCGAGAGATTCGCCAAGTCTGTCCAATGAAGCATCTGGAGGCATCGACGAAACTATCACTGAGGGTGCATCTACTTCAGGTTTAAGTCTAGCTGCTCTAAAGAAAGGCAAGAAGCCAAAGAAGAAAATCGTGTTGCCAGTCGAAAAAAGACAAAGACTAAAGAGAAGCGACATTAATGCCAAATGTGGAATTTGTCTAATTAATTGGAAACATTACAAGGGCCCTTTAGAATGGACAAAGTCCACACAATGTCGAAAATGGATATGCGGTCTTTGTAATAACGCCAGCAAAGATCCTCACTTTACTTGCGAGCGATGTGAAGATTCGGAAGATGAACCATATGAAGTGACTCTGATGCAGATAAAAACTTTGATCCGGATGAGTTTAGTTTTTTTTGCTGTTTAGGTTTACTTTGGACAAACTATTATATTGATTTAATTTTTTTACAGAAATGTTTCATTTAGTTTATAGAGTTTTTTTACTAATATAAGTTCTATTTCACTTAATTTTGAGTTTTATTCCCTAAAAATAATAATAACAAAAAAAAATTGTTTGTACCGGGTCTAATTATACTTTTATCACCTAAATACGGGGTAACATGGGCATAATACTGATTTAAATGGAATTTATAAGGAATTTTATAAAGGTGCCCAAATAGCCCAAAACCTGGGGCTATTTGGGCAACCAATTAACTTATTTTTTTTTCAAAAACTATTTACACTTTACATTGTTTTTTTTTTGTGTCAGAGGATGCCCTTTAGTCATGTCGGTATAACTAAAAATGTTTCAAGATAATCTGCAAACCATTTTTTTACTTATTCGAAAAAATGTCCTGAAAAGATGCCCAATAGTTTACTTTTTTAATAATTTTAAAATCTTTTCGGCCAGAAACGTGGTTGGATATAAAACGTTGTATACCTACATCTCGGACATAAACAGCGTTTAGCGCCCTAAGCGTGTAAAAACCCTCGCCTAACCGCTCGTGTTTTTATTTCCACGCCGCGGGCGCTAAACGCTTTCTTTATGACCTAGATATATAAATAACTACTATGAAACTGAACTATTTTTCTCGAATACCAGTTTTTTTCCGAGATAAGAAGGTGTTCAGTGTATCTGTAGCAGCTCCACGAGACCAGACTACATTCATATTGCTTATGCTCGATAGTGCATCTGTATGACGTTGAAGTACCCCAGAAATATAATTATAAGTTCTAATATAGAAGCAAATTAAATTTGAACAAGGCGATTGTTTTCATGTCTTCAGTTTTTAAAATTATACAGTCGGATTAATCAGGACGTTTCACAGCGAAAACGGTATTTTTACCATACCATTTGGATAGCCAGAGTACAGGCTAAGGAATAATTAAATGTAGCAACATTCTACTGTAGCTATATTAAGGCATACAAGAAATTAATTAAAGCTTATTATCGGCGAAAGCCAAAGATGGTGGCTTAATAAACGAAATTAATAGTGCCTTCTAGCCGTCTTCTACGTTAATATAGACTAAGTGCCCGCGAACATGTAAGGTGCTGGAAGGGCGCTAATTAAGTTGGGAACTTTAATAGAGTTTATCCCATTCAGCATTGAGCATTGAAGATGAATCCTTAGCGTCATTAAGAAAATGCGCTCAAAATGAGTAAAGGAAAATTCATCGATAACTTGAAATATGCTTGCTTTAACTTAAGTGCTCTATTAATTACTAGATAATATTAAATTCGTGACTGAACTATATTATGGAATAAATATTGCATATGCAAAGGGGTTTCCAATAAGAACGATATGATTTTACAGTGCAATAAAATCAAAACTATTCAGATACAACCAAACTTTTTATATTATTATTTTAAAGCACAATCCATTACGTTATGTTTTAAATAACACATCATTCAAGTGTACAAGAATAATAAACTAGAGAAGGATGGTTACTTCCCATAAAAGCTTATGTTTACTGACTATCGCCCCGTGCCCCGCGGTTCCCTCACCAACATTTTCGTCGCTGTGTTGTTGCTGCGCGACGAACGGTCTTCGTTTCGACATTGCTGTCCTTGCATCTTCTATGTTTTCGTTGTGTTTTTATCTTACAGAGAAAATTGATGTTAGTCTTAGTTCCAATTTTGGTAGATCTCTTAATTTTGTCGGTGTGATGCCTATTTAGCTAATATCTAAAAAATATCAATTATATTATGAAAAGGATATTAAAACTAAATACTATTAAAATCGTCATAAGAAATATCCGATACATGTTTATAAAGAATGATGCATGAATTTCGTAATTACCTACAAAAAATATTCGCCGTTTTTTGCAAGCTCAATTTGGTGAGGAGGGAAGTGTTATCTACAAGAGTGATAAATAATCTGTTAGTGTACAAGTTGACACATAGGTAAGCAAGCAGTTTAGGTTATTATTATAAGGAAATATTAATCCATGCAAGGCAAGTTTGCTAGAACGAAAATGCTTATAATATTTTGTTATTCTGTTGAGATTAAGATTTGAATCAATTATTGCCATAATATATTTCGCTTTTGTTTTTAAATCCGTATAAAAATGCATCGTAATACTATATCTTCCTTCGAATTCAGTGAAGCACCTGAAAAAAGGTCGAAAATAATCAAATTGACATTTTCCCGCTTAGTGGAATTTTACCGTTTACAAAGTGGAAATGAAACATGAACAGGCAGTTAATCGAATATTTGATTAGAACAATGTGTCATTTGTATATATATTTTCAGTAGAGTGAAGCTGATTTTAAATGTGTTAAATCACTTTATTCGTCATGATCTTTGCCTTAATGTTTCATCTTACAGAGACCGAAAGAAAGAAATAATAATAATATTGTCAAAGATGATTTTGGGCGCTTCCAAATGACGTGTCGCTGAGTATAATTATTGGCGGCGTTCATATTTGCTCTTTCAGGCGGCGCAACTCAGACGGAATAATGACTGAATGAATGAATGACTAGAATGATAACTATGTTTGAATATTATTTACCAGAATAGCGTAAAACGCATGCCCATTCGATAAGGACTGACCGGACTCCACCTATTTGGTTCCCTTGAAACAATTTGAGGTTCCCTTGAAAGTACTTTTAGTTTACGTTAGATTTTAAGAGTTAATTCGTTTAATTTATACTGGTATGCTTTAATTTAGTTTCACTTTGACTTATGGTTCACTTTACTTTTCACTTTACTTTCCACTGACGTAACTTTAGGGGCGCTCGAACCTGTTACCAGGAATCGTTTGTTCTAAAGGTACGACCAACCAGATGACCAAGTGTGGAGGGTTTGAACTTGTTACCAGAAAGCGTTTGCCTTGAAGGTACGACTAACCAGATGACCAAGTTGTCGTTTACTCGATTTGCACGTTCTTTTATACTAAAATTTGTTGAAAGTTTACTGATTGTTTTTAAAACATGTTTAGATAATAATTATAATATTTTATATTTTAAGATCAAGTATCAAGTTCAAACTTTAGAATGAGTGTTCTTTTTTAGTGAATACGATTTCTAGTTTACAATATCATGCAATACAACCGTATACGACGCATAACTCACTTTCCGTATATTTTACCACGTGCTTTCTGTTAAATAAACAAATAATATTTATTAAATATTGCATAGGTTTTCATAAATAAAATAATATTTTTATTTCATGCATTGCCACGAATGGTAGAACGTACTGTACACTAAAACACGACCCGTTCCCATAAGACGATCATTTACAGTCCTATGGCACTCTGCTATATTATCCGCTTCTGATTGGTGGATTAACGTCACTTTAGAGTACTACTAACTCTTCGCACATGATCCTCCCCTCGCTCCGGGGTGCAACCAAGCAAAACTAACTCAAACTAACCCAAATTTACAAAATTAAACAAACATAACCATACAAAAATAAAGAAAAAGCGTGTGCACTATGTGCGCATATCTGAAGTGAAACATCTTAAACTTAAACGCCCTAGCCTTATACATATCGCAACGGATTTGGTTCGCTTAGGTCTTGACAAGGTAAGAGAGCAAATCACATATATTTTGCTTGTAAACTAACAAAGATATCACAATAACAATATTCTCATATTTTTCGTTCCGCCAGTTCGTGTGTCGCGGCCAGTTTTCGTTCCGCCTTTCAATTTTTCAAAAAAAAAACACTGTTGCCATATTTAAGACGTTTGCAGTAGTTTCGTTAGCAAAATTCCTCAGTAAGAATGGTGTACAATAAGTGTCTCCATATTTTTCTTTTATTTAGCTGACCGAAGAATGCAAATGCACACTGATTTTACGAATGGAATACACTATTTGTATGTATGTATATATTCGTGATTTATTTCACTTTATGCCTAGTCCTCCACTCGCTCCGGGGGTGCAACCAACAAAAACTAACCGAATTTAACGAAACGAAGAAGTGAATTATTTTTTACACTAATTTGGGTAATTTGGAGTTAGGTATACACAAAAATATAAAATATGTATATATATTCGTTAAATATTTCACTTCGAGCATTGCCCTCCTCCCTAATTTGAGTGTCTATTTTTGGCTTAAGCTACTCTATAGGGTCACCCCATTCATGGTCAAAAAAGCAACTTTGCCAAATCGACACAACCTATAGAGTCTAAAATAAAATGATCAGTTTCTAAAACTTTGGCACTTAACCCACCAAAGCTTTCTTTCGACTCCGATGAGCATATCTATATAGTGTTAAAATTATATTTTAATTAAGGTGGAAATCGAAACCTAGGTACCTTTATAAATACAATGTGCTTGAAGATTTATTTTATGCAAATTCGTTGGCACTAATGGTAGGGGTTTTCTTGCGACACCTAACAGCACATAACAACAAATATTTTTTGCATTGTAGATTGTATTTTGCCTTCAGGATAAGTAGTGGCTTATTTGCAGTCTAAAAAATACATAACAGTTTTGCTATAGTCGAGTATATAGAAAATAAGGTAAAAGAAAACTATAAAAGAAAGCCTTTGAGTATTATTGAATGATACATTGTATATTTCAACTCGTTATTAGGGGTTCTTTAGGAGAGAAAAACTCCCAAAGGAGATCCAATTTAAGTATCATTAGAAACTAGATATTACTAGCGCTTCGCGAAATGTTTACTCTAGTTTCGTATATATTTTATTAACACTTGTCTGTTATTTATCCTTAGCCCTTTTTTCTTTCTATATATTTAACAAATTGGGGGAAATGAGGTGCTGAAGGGATTTTCTTGTATCCTCTTTGAGAAACTTTTAGATGTCAGCTCCTAAATGGAAACAATGAGGTGAATTTCTTTCTTTATATTTTGTCACTGGGGTCATCAATTTACTGAAACCTAGAAAAAAATTAGTAAATAATGAAGACGAAAATCCACGCGGTAAAAGGCTCTTTTTTGTAATGTATACGCATCTGTATGATGGTAAGTTCGAGATAGGTCGTCTAAATATTAAAGTATTCACTTTAGATACGGATGGCCTGACAAATTTATAGGCAAGTGTAAAGATTCTATGATCGTACCTAGGTTAAATTAAAAAGAATAACCTTAAACAAATAATTTTAATACGAAAAAGTAAACATTGCATTTCGGTCGGTCTCACTCGTGAATGAATGAATGAATGATCTTGCGGGGTATTAGTACACTGCGATCTATTGTGTCCCCCTCCCTTAGTGCTTCCGTTGATGTGATTCTCAATCAAAGTACCTCATCGAGCTTCAGTGCTTTAATAAAAGCAAGTAGTCTGGATGGTTCTATGGATAGAAGTTCTCTCTATTCGACGATGCAGCACCGAAGCAGACCATACGCCTGTCCGTGACTGCCTCGCACTCCGTGAGAAGGTGTTCCGGGATTCCCCCCCCCCCCTCACAGAACCGGCAGTGACCCGTAAGAAAGCCGGTAAGGATGCCGAGATGTTCTTACTCAGTGTTATGAGGTTTTTTGATCTTCCTGGGTGAGGGGGACCTAGGAACATATTTGATTGCCTTAACCCTGGAAGGCGTTCCCATAGACTCATCCACTTGGTTCGCTCTTCTTTCCTGAATTCTTCCTTGTAGGTGTGCATTTATGTGCCACAGAAAGGTTCCGGTCAAAAAAGCGAAGTTTATGCTCCTACTTTTGCCAATTGGTCTGCTTTTTCATTGCCTTCTATCCCAGCGGGTCCTGGTATACATTGAAGGGATAGTTTGTTATTCTTGCCTAGTTGGTTTGACCTATCCAGGCGTTCCCCTACAATTCTGGAGCTGATTGTTGATAAGCTCAGCGCTTTGATGGTTGCTTGACTGTCTGAGAAGATGACAATCTCTTTTTCCTATAGTTTCTGTCGAGGTTGAACTGCGCACTATAGCGTTAATTTCCTCCTGGAATATGTCGGGGTATGTTGCTTCGTATATTCCGGAGAATTTGGTTCCTGGCCCAAATACTTCGGCTGCGGTCCCCTGATCGGCTCTTGGCCCGTCTGTATTTCCCACTAATTACAACCTACAAATATTCAAGAACCGTGTCAATCAACATCTTCGCACACACACCGCTCGTCGAGCGCCATAGGATCTACCTTTAGTGTGTGCCACTGCCATAAAAAAATATAAATTCTGTTGGTGTTCTTATTCCATTCTTCTCTACTTATTATCACGAACGTGAACTATTTTTCAAAACGGTAGCTTTTGACTATATCGTCCCTGGGGAGCCCAAGAAGTGGTATATGCTCTGCCAGAGATGTTAATTCACTCTTTTTAAGCCATGTCTTGTGATTTTAGTCACGTGTAGAGGTGCAAGGCCCATAATTGCCTCAATTGCTGCAGTTGGATAACTTTTCATTGCGCCTGTCATGCTTATGCACGCCAGGCGTTGTACTGTATTGAGAGCTGATTTTATGCTCTGCTTTCCGTTCCCTTGAACCAGATAGATAATCGACCCTTAAAGTAGGGTGGGTCTTATTATCATTGCATACATCCATCGTAGGATTTCTGGTTTACATCCCCAGGGTATTCCTGCAAGGCTTCGGATACACCATGAGGGCCCTCGTAGCCTTAGTTACAACTCGTTCAATATGTTTATTCCAGTTGAGTTTGCAGTCCAGCGTTATGCCTAGATATCTGACTTCCGATGCCGTGCCGGTGTAATATTGGTCCCGTGTATTCAGATAACTTTCATTCTAGAAAGTTCCCTTTTTCTAGAGAAGGATACTATGGTTGTTTTCGACGGGTTTATTTCCAGCTCTGCTGTTTGGCACCATTTTTCCGTTGCTTTGAGTCCAGCTTGAATGAGTTCTCATAGTGTACCTCACACTTTCCTCTTGCTGTGATAACAATATAATCGGCATAACCAACACAATGTGGGCCGAGGTCAGTATTTCCAGTAGTTCATTCACCACTAGACTCCACATTAGTGGTGAACATACTCCGCCCTGTGTCGTACCTCGAGTGGTACTCACTTCAATAGTCTGATTACCTACCGAAGTGTCTGCTGTTCTCGTGGCAAGCATCTCAGACATCCATCGAGATATTGTCTCGTTCACTCCCCTTCTCGTTAGTGCCCTCTTTACAGCTACGTGGGATGTATTATTGAAGGCTTCCGCGATGTCCATGAAGGTGCAGAGCGCGAGTTTTTTTCTCATTTAGAGTTTCTTGTATCATGCGGACTCTGTGGACCTGCCCGTTCTATACGCATGCCGGCTTGCATTCAACAACTGCGTTTCTAAGGCAGTGGATCTGATGTGATTGTCTACTGCCTTCTCCATCGCCATGAGTAAGAAAGACGTGAGACTGATTGGTCAGAAGGATTTGGGGCATGTCCCATCCTTCTTTCCTATCTTCGTGATGAAGGTGACTTTTGTCCTTCTCCCCTCTTTTAGTATGCAGCCCATGACCATACTACTTCTGGTGATATCTACCAGGCGTGGCATAAATTTTCTTTTTCCTCCTTGTAAGAGGGCTTAGAAGATTTCATTCACCCCTGGCGATTTGAGTGGTTCAAATGTATTCAATGCCTATTCAAGTCGCCCAGCAGTGAATGCCGTTTTTGCCATTGCCCAGTCATCCCTAGTGGGCTAGCTTCTTCTTCACTTAGGTTGACTACCTGGGAATTGTTGGCTCAAGAAGAGGACCGCACTCTCTTCATCGCCTTCCGTGTAGGTGCCATCCAGCTTTTTCAGGGCGATTGTCGAGCCCCCTCTTTGCCATGGCCTTGTGTAGTCTGGCTGCAACTGGAATAGAGGCGATGTTTTCGCAGAAGGCTCTAAAGTTCTTCCTTTTGGCGTTTCTGATTTCCTTGTTGTAGTAAGTGGGAGCCTCTATGTAGCCCTGCCACTCTCAGAATCTTTTTGCTCTGTTGAATATACAACGAGCCCGACTAGGCGTGTCAGGTTTTCATTCCATCATGGGGACCCGTTTGAGCGTCTTTTTGTTGTGGCTAGAGTAATTTTTTTTTATGGTGTTGGCACACACACTAAAGGGAGATTCTATGGCGCTCGACGAGCGGTGTGTGTGCGAAGATGTTGATTGACACGGTTCTTGAATTGTTGTAGATTGTAATTAGGGGGAAACAGATGTCCTGGGAGTGAGTGCCACAGTGATGCAGTGCGCCAGACAAAGGAGTTCTTCTAAAGCGATGTTCTAGGTGTTTCCAGTTGTAAGACGAACTGGTGTGCTCTTGCCGTCTGTCGTGACTGACATTACTGCCTTGTTGACGCTATTTAGTTTATATTCTGTCCGGATTGATTTCCTTGAGGCTTACATCCAGATTGGCTTTATATAGTTCCGAATCTACTCTCCTCGGATTTCTCTTGCGTTGTTCATTGGTGGCGCTTGCTTTCAGGCTGAATCAGATAATCATGTGATCAGGCAGTGATGGTTCAGCCTCACTAAATACGTAAAAAATTGGAGGGTCTCCTCAAATTTTTCACGTATTTAGTGATTTTTGAGCTACCCAAAGTAAGATCTAAGACTTCCTCCCTTGCAGTCGGGGTGAGTTCAATCACCTGGTACGGACCCGTTCGACCATCTACAAAAATGCAAGTAAACTTAAGCAACTAATAATATACATTATTTTGGCATAGTTGTTAAAAAATTATGTTATTTTTGTTTCTTGTATTTTTTACCACATAGGTATCTCAACAAATTTTGAAACCTAAAAACACCTTTCGTGTATTGAACGACTATAATCCTCACATTTTTCTCAGTCATCAAATGTAGCAGTTTTGTAGTAATTTTTACCGATCTTTACATAATTATTTACACTAAATTCCTCGGCAGAGTCACCACTTTCCTCTAGATCTGGACTTTTAAGAGACCGACGACACTTTGTTCTGTTTTTTCTGAATTGCTTTATTTCTGAGCAAGCTTTTTTTCATTTTCTGTAAGTAAATCTAAACGCTTTTTGGATACTTATTTATTTCATTGATCCTCAATTCATTCAGGTGTATTTAAAATAGCTGCCTATTGCCGTCCACGTTTTTTTACCTAGTAGTATTTGAGAACTTGTTAGGAACAGTGATGAAATAGACTCTAGTAATTTGCCTAGTGTAGGGTCAGAGCCTGTGGTTTTTAAGGCTAGTGCAAATTGGAAATATCCAAATTTTGCGAAGGGCTTAGGCGAGAACAACTCCACTCAAGCCAACGAATGGAAATATTTTCTTTTTATAAAAATATGTTTGATAAGGCAATGTTTGGAGTATTACATACCATATAATTTAAACATATGACTTTTCAAAATTACTAAATATGGCTTGAAATAGTTTTGAGACATCATAATTAAAGAGGTTAAAAATATAAGCACAAAAGCTAAAATTTTACATATTGTGAAGCTATTTTGTTAGCAGTTTAGTTCCGCTGGATTAAAGACATTCATTTAAGATATTTTTGATATTGAAAAGTTACATTTTAATTTAAAGGTAAATGCTTAATTTTATTTATGGTTCTAAATTTTACAGTTGCTCTGATGTAATCAAACACGCATATTACTAAAACGTTTCCTGTAAGGTCTCATAGTCATGTCGTAAAATATGAATTCCGAAGAAGTTTCAAATAGTTGTTCTAAGAATGTTTTTAGTCGGTTTCGGTTACCTTCCTGACACATATAGTGTAGTTTTTTCTTATAAAACATTTATGAATCAACATATGTATAATATAATACACTTAATTCTAATACAGATTTAAAGCAATAACACAAACTTGTTTAAGCCAAAAATATTAACATAAAAAGTCACGTTAGTAAGGCGAATCAAAATGAATCAAAAGGGCGCCGTCATCAGCCTTGTCAAGTTTTTATTTGATGATTTTCCAGGGCAAATCAAAATGCTTCCCTACATTTCCCAGTTTTTCCTTAACCTGTATTCAGCTATTTTTTTTTTGGATGATTTTCCCAGACAGATAAAAATAACTCTCTAGATTCCCTTTTTCTTAAACCTATATTCATATCACTACACTGTTCTCAACTGATGCCAAATTTTCCAATTCCGAGAATAGTAAACGCAAGTTGAAAAGGGTTACGGAGAGTGTACTAAATGCTAAATGTGATTGTACATACTAGATACATGGAAGTTAGCGTTGCCCAATTTGCAATTCATCGAAAAAATCATCCATTATTGCCAAAAGATACTGACTTTAAATTATAAGAGGGAAAACCAAACTCAAAATCTACAGTATCAAAATAATTATAATTTGTCCCAGGTTACATGTTTCGCCTTATTAGGGGCATCATCAGACCTATAAAATATAATTAAATTAGAAAAAACCTAAAATACAATAGCCAAATAACTCACCTAACGTGCGTTCTTTCACCTCACAACAACAACAAATGACACGATAACAATGACTACTGCCGAGATTATACACCAAACAAATATAAAATTTAAAAAAAAATATATAAAATTTAAAACTTAGAACTATGAGTGACATCTACAAGTAAGCCATTCAAATATACACAAATACCAAAGAACAATTTTACAGGAATCCGCAACCTAGCGTACTAAAATTTGAAGTGCGTGACATCTAAAAGTAAACTATAACAGGATGTAGAAAAATTATTATATATCGCACCGCTAGGTGTCTTTTAAATTATTAAAAATGAGATGACTTTCAAATGTAAAGCGGTCGTTCACACATGCGATGTCAGGGCTTTTAAAGGCTCTTCCTATTTCTAGGGTTTCCAAAAGGTCTAGTTTTTTGCCTTTGTCGCATGCGTGGATAACCCTCACATTGTCCTCAGGTGGAAACGAGTGGTTTGACGTTAAGAGATGATTAGCAAATGCAGACTTAGTGCTGTCAATATCTGTATTTTTATGTTTATTAAATTGATACTTGTGCTCGTTAAACCGAGTAACAACTTTACGGCCCGATTGTCCAACATAAATTGCCGGACAATCAGGACACTTAATTTCATAAACCCCAGAAGATGTCAGGGGATCTAGCCGATCTTTAACTTTAACCAGGTGACTTTTTAAAGTGTTAACCGTCCTAAAGGAAGGACAAATATAAGGCGAAAAGAGCTTAGCAAGATGTTCTGAAATTTTACCAAAATAAGTAAAACATCTGTAGGGTTTTCTAACAGTATCAGGAATATTTTTTAATATATTGAAACAAAATTTGTATCTATGGAGGAACCTAAAATAAATCTTATCCACAGTTTTAGCAGGGAACAAGTTATTATGGGCTATCTGTTTAATTATTAAAAGTTCTCTATTAAACGAGTGTCTAGACAAGGGAATATTAAAAAGCCTATAAAAGAGAGAATTTAGAGCGGCGAACTTATGGGAAATGGGAGAATTAGAGTGAAATTGAATAATATTGTCTGTTGCTGAAGGTTTCCTGAAAATTTCAAATGTTATTTTACCATCAGTTCTCTTTAAAAGTAAATCCAAAAATGGTAGCGACCTGTTACTCTCTTCTTCTAAAGTGAATTCGATTTTATTATGGAGCGAGTTTACAAAATCAAGGAATTCTCTTAGAGTCTCGTCCCCACCATTCCAGAGAATTTATGAACAGTCGCTTTAAGGATTTTATTGTGTTTTATAAACGGTACGTGGACGACAAAGAGATGTTTACAATGCAGACGAGACAGGTCTTTTTTTATAGCACTGTCAAATAAAACCCTGACTCTAAGAAACTGCATTGTTGGAAAACTCTCCGAAGAACGCATAACGATTCTACCTTACGTTAATATGAATGGAGAGAAGGAAATGCTTTTGGTCATAGGTATATCAGCCAGACCAAGGCCTTTAAGAATATTGATTCAAACAAGCTACTAGCGACATGGAAATCTAATACGAGTGCCGGGATGACAGATGACATAACCAGGCAATGGTTACACGAGTTAGATCGAAGAATGGATCTTGCAAAAAGAATCATTTTATTGTTCTTAGACAACGTCGGCTCTCATCCCAAAGAAATGGATTTAAAAAATATCAGAATAAGTTTTCTTCCATCTAATAATTGCACATCTGTGTGTCAACCGTTAGACCATGCAGGGCATTATTAAACATTAAACTTAAGACTCATTATACAGAACTTCTATATTAAAACACATGCTTGTTAACATGGAAACTACGGATTCCGATAATGAGTTAGTTACGAAAATTAATTTACTGGATGGCACTTACAAAATAGCATGGGATCAAGTAACAAACACCACAAGGAAATCAGTATTTACAAGAGCAGCAGAGTGATCCAGAAGATGACATTCCACTTACTGGTCGAAATTTATAATTTACGCTTGGAATAAGTCAGCAAGATATTCAAGAATTCTTTACCATTGACAAAAATGTTTCTGTGGAAGAACCTTTTTCAGATGAACCTTTTTCAAGTGTTGAAGTTATTCAAAAACACATCAAGAAATATCGAATGAATCTGACTATGAGGTACTCATAGCAGAGGTAGACAACAGCGTTAAAACCTATCTCGAGGCTATGTCTACAGTGAAATCCCTAAAATAGTTTTCTGAAAATCATGAAGATGATACAGCCTTGGGAATTTTATTGAACTTTGAAATACATTTCCATGATGCCATTTTGAAAAAGAAAACTAGGCAAACAATATTAGATGAGTTCCTTTCCAAATAAATGCAATGCATGTTTTTAATGTACACATAACATACAAAGACCTATGTACATACATATTTATTATGTACATGAATATTTATAATTATAATTATAAATGTGACGTTATTACTTTTATTTTCTCAAGAGTGTGAGACTTTTGTTTTCTGCTTTTATATAAAAATAAATACCTAACGTGTTTAATATTTAATTTTTTGTTCCTATGAATTTTTCTACAAATATTACTGTATGTTTGTACTTATACTGATATTTTATAGAGTTCTTCCTAAGGCGGACATCTCTCTTGAGCGGACAGGTCTTCCTGGTCCCATCAGTGTCCGCTCAAAAGAGATTCCGCTGTATTATAATCCAGCAGAGAACTGCGCTTATTAAAAAGGGCGCTAATTTTAAACGCGAATACTAAATAGTGTTTTTGGTTCCTGTTTCAAATTACTAATAATATATTATTATTGCGAAAAATTATCAAAGAATTTAGTAAATTTAACTAGGATTTCATTTGATCATAAATCCTGGAATTTGGCCCGCTTCATACCTTCCAACGCTTGTCAGACAGTCACAACAGACGGCAAGAGCTCACCAGTTCGTCGTACAACTCTAAATACGTAGAACATCGCTTTACAATAACTTATTTGTATGGCGCACTGCTTCACTGTGGAACTCATTCCCAGGACATCTGTGTCCCCCTAATTACAACCTACACATATTCAAGAACCGTGTCAATCAACATCCTCTCACACACCGCTCGTGGAGCGCCATAGGAAATCCCTTGAGTGTGTGAGTCACTGCCATACAACGCCCAAGAACGTATTATTTATAACGTACCATTTAAGGGGATACATTAAGACCTATATGAGACTTAAAATGGACGTTCCGGGAACATTGTGGGTTATTAGGGTTCAAGCAATACCTCTTGAGGTATTGGTACAAGTCACGAAAATAAATGTTTGCTATTTGATGCCTGATAACTTTAAGATGGTAGTTATTAGTAACAATTTTCTCTTTCTTCCAGATGTGGAATCAAATTATTATGCTGACGCTACTTCAGTTTCTTTACGTTTCTACCAGGTCAATAGAGCCTATAGACGGTCTACTCTCGTTAGACCAACTTAGAGATGTTATTCGAGAATCTGCTCTCAAAGAGGAAATTAGGAATATGGAAGGCAAGGTAATTGATGGATCATACTACAATAACTTACATGAAAGTGGTAAGTCACCGACTTGGCATGGAAACATACGGATTTTCAAAACTAATATTTTTCCGTTTGACATATTATTTAAATAAACTATCACAACAGTTTCAAAGGTTATAGTTCAGAATAATTTTTAACTATATATTATGCGTTCATATTGACTATGTATTTTTCATCCCTCGTCTCTCAGTTCAGTTCTTTATCATCACTTGCAAATCGTCAAAATAAAACAGATGTCTTATTTACAATTCTATGTGATCTTTTCTTGTCTTATAAACTTGCGTGAAGCTTTTTCAACTTTGAGGAAATACGAAAGCAGCAGTAAGGGAGACGGGCAATTTTGGCCCAGAATTATCTTTTTACCACGTCTACATCCCCTGAAAATTTCAGCCCTCTACCTCATCGGGAACATCGGGAAACGATCGCTCGCTGGCATCGTTTATGTATAATAAATAGAGTTTATTTCAACCTCATCAAATGAAAAGATGAATCAAAAAACACATAAACAAATAACGCATTCGATTTGTGTATTTATTATAGGAGCCTGAATAAATAAAAAACTGGAAAAAAAACGCGCCTAATCTGAACCACGTCCTTATCGAAATAAATACTAGTCACTTTCTATACAAATGTGGTGTAGCTTGATTATTTTAAATATGCATTTTTAGAAATTATTTTTATCAAGAAAAATTAGCTTTGTAAATGACAAGACAGGCGTACATCAATTAAATAGAGTTTATTTCAACCTTATCAAATAAAATGGTAAATCAAATAAAACACGTAAATAAGTAACGCATTCGTTCTCTTTATTCATTATAAAAGCCTGAAGAAATAATAATAAACTCGAAAAAAATGCACTTAATCAGAACCACGTCCTTATCGAAATAAATATTATTATACAAATGTAGTGTAGCTTATTTATTTTAAATATGAATGTGTACTTGTCCAAAAATTGTGTAGTTCGTTGTTTTGCTGTTATACGTGTATTATTTTATTGACACCTAGGAATGGGTAACCAATTTTAACTACCTAGGAGAAAGCCTGACAAATCGAAGAAGGTCCTTTTAATTTTGCGTTTTATTGGTATCCCTGAGAAACTGCAACCGCTTATGCTTTTTCCAAAAATTTAAATCTTTAAATCACTGTCTTAGAAAACTGATGAAGACCTCAACAGAGTCGAAACGTTTTATCAAAATCCATGCAACATATCTATCAATAGATATGCACATCTATAACAAATCTTAATGCAATTATTCTGATTCCTAGGGAATTCTTTCTGCCCTTTTGCGTATTAATTCGCACGTCTATAAAATGTCACTGAACTGAATGAATTAGTATATCAGAAAAGCTCAGAATTCTAGTCATTCATTTTCAAATCAATCCAGACGCGCCACATCTCAATAATTGGTAGTCGTTGATAGACCAATGTCGACTTTATTACCATTCCCATAATTTCTTCTTGATTTTGCCATATCATGTTTTTCCAGAGGCTGCAATTTTCAACTATCTCTTTATTTTGCTATGGAACCTCTAAGGAAACTTTAGTATCATCTTTAAAGTTTTATTACAAAGTTTCTATAGAGAACGTTGTACCTTCTATAAATGTACTCTTTTCAGTTTCTTCTTTATTCAGTCTATTCTGAATATTGAGTTCTCTTAGACGTTTCACGGCTTGTCTGTCCCTAGGGAATACTTTACAGTGGATTTATGCTTGTATGCGACTCGTCTTCCAAGATGACTATTTTTAATTGATGTTGTGCGTTGCAGTAGATTGGTTAATTTTTTGCTGAGGCATGACTTTGGGTCTATTAAAGAAAATTAACCCATTTTCTCAAAAATTTTATTACAAAATTTCTATAATAAACTTCATACCTCCTGTAAAGTTATTCTGCATTTTATTTGTTATTGCTCTTCTTAATCGATCGCAACAAGCCAATGTCCTAGACATTTTCAAGAATTTTTATTCATATCCAAGTCTAGTATTTCTAACTGCCGCGTACAATAATGTACTTTCTTCTATTTTTTCTTCTTTCTCTGTTTATTCACTTTTTCTGCATATTGAATGTTTCTAAACGTTTTAATACTTTTCTGTTTTCGGTGATTTGTCCCCAATGAATTGGTGATTGTTCAAGCAACATGTATGCCGTATTTCTGCTTTCCTTGTGTGTTATATTTTGTTTATGTTATGGGTTGCAGTGTATCTGTTAATTTAGGTCTTTGGTATCTATCTCCTAAAATTCCAATATTGCTCTCTCCGGTGCTCTTTTTACCATTTTAAATGGGTTGCACGCACCATGCACGTTCCTTTTCAGCTCTATGAGTATGATTTTGTCTTTGACTAGACATCGAAGCTTTTCAATGGCTCAGTCTATATTCTATTATCATATTATTTTTAACATTATTTTTATATTATTGATATTATTCCTAATATTATTTTATGACCACGGTTAAATTTAATGAGCGTTTAGGAATCCAGTTTAGAAATAAGTTAACTGAGACAAAATATATTTTTTTTACGACCATACGAAAATAAGAAAAAATGTCTAGAAACCGTTGTATATCACACGCGTGTTGAGAAATTTGCCAACAAACGTCCTGAAAAATAATTTCAACGGGACTCTGTTTGAATAGATGGCGGATGCTGTTAATTCGACAGCATACTTGATTTGATATTTTGACTTAACAGATGTGGCTGACACGACGAGTACTGTTCAGCACACGTGTTTAAAAATGGATTTCAATACGAGTGTGATATTAATTAGCTGGTCGTAGGAAAAATAGTGCACAGGGTGTCCCACATAAGATCCTCTACACCCTTATCTCGGAAGATATTCGATTTACGGAAAAAAAGTTAAATACAAAGTATTATTGTCTTTAAGGGAACTTTTATATTATTTAACTTGCACGTATACAAGGTGCTCAGTTTTCCATGGTCAGGGATCAACTTTTAAAAATTAAATGGAACACCATATTATTTTCGAATCCAAAATAAGGGTGAAGACGGCAAGAGCGCACCAGTTCGTCGTACAACTGGAAACACCTAAAACATCGCTTTACAAGAACTCCTTTGTCTGGCGCACTGCATCACTGTGGAACTCACTCCCAGGACATCTGTTTCCACCTAATTACAACCTACCACAATTCAAGAACCGTGTCAATCAACATCTTCGCACACACATTGCTCGTCGAGCGCCATAGGATTCCCCTTTAGTGTGTGCCACTACTATAAAAAAAATGACTCTAGCTACAACAAAAAGACGCTCAAACGGGTCCCCATGATGGAATGAAAACCTGACACGCCTTGTCGGGCTTCTTGTGTATTCAACAGAGCAAGAAGAAGCCGGGAGCACACTTTCGACACGGCACCACACGTTACGAGCTAGCGTAGCGTAGCAAAAGTGTGGTCTTCAATTTTACCTGTCTTTGTATGAGTCTTGATCACACACACTACATGCTATGGTATAGTCGACACGGTACGCTAAAGCCGGGAACACACTTTCGACACGGTACGTCACGTTAGGAGCTGGCACGTACCGTATCGTGTCATACAAATTTGGGTATAGGAATAGAACACACACACCGCACACGACACGCTTCATAACCTGTACCTCAACTGAGTAGGTTTTTCCCGCCAATTTTATTTCAGTTCGAGAAATACAACTTGTAAGTTTAGTTTTAAAAAATGGAATGTGCCAGCAGTACCGATTCTTCTGATTGGGAATAAGAACTAGAAGAGGCGACAGTACGTTTACAAAAATTAAATATAATTTTAAATTCCTTAAACAAAAACGAAAAAGCACCACGGGGTCCTGTCTAGTATTTTGAGAATAAACAAGGCTCGCGCGCCCAATTAAGACGAATCACTCTGTATGTTATATTTAAGCCTCTAATTATCTTACAAAATATATTTAATTTACCTGAAATGTTCAAATCTCGACCAATTTCCTCCCAAGATTCTTGACGTAGAAATAAACAGATATTTCTATAATTTCGGCTTTTAATATTAAATAATGACTCATGTTCCCGTACGTTTTCAATTCCTCCATTTTAGTTTTTGAAACCACGAAAGTTAACTGAACAGACACACACAATTGTGCATAAAATTGCTTGCATACCCAGCACGCGTGTGGTAGAAGTGTGGATTTCCACAGATCAATGACACGCTAAGACACGCGTGTTACGTAACGGTGTGTGTCACTGCCATAAAAAAGTACTAGCGGCTAAAACGGACGATTTGAATTTTTAAGGGATTTGATTAATATCTGATGTCACCCTGTATAATTTCTAGACTAACTGAATAACTAAAATTATATATTATGATATTATTTCTAAAAAAATGCAGTTTCATAAGATATTATATGCTTATATTTTTCCCTGCTACCTTTAATAAATATGTTTTAAGCAAAACAAAATAAACGGCTATTATATCCTACGAGAGATAGCTATAAAATAAAAAACAGGGTGTTCCATTTAAGTTTTTAATAGTTGATCACTGACCATGGAAAACTGAGCACCCTGTATACGTTCAAGTTATGTAATATAAAAGCTCCCTTAAAAACAATAATACTTGGTATTTTACTTTGTTTCCTAAATCGAATATCTTCCGAGATAAGGGAATAGAGGATCTTATGTGGGAAACATACGTACAGGATGTTCACCCATAATGTCCCCCCCCCCCCTTTAACTTTGTAAATTTTTAAGCTACAAAAAAAAATATAAAAGAAAATTGTAGGGTTTTTAATGTAGTTTTTGAACACGTAAAGGAAAAAAGAAAAAAAATTGTAGTATACAGGGTAGATAAAAAAGAAACATTTTTTTAAATCTAGCCCCCATTTTTTATTCGATTTTTCGATTCTACGTAAAATTCTAAGGATTTTTAATGTAATACACTATATGCCAATTCCTAATACTTTAGGAGTCATTGACAGTTGAAGTCGCTATTTTGTTTGTTCTTTTATTTTTTTTTACGGCAACAGCCACCTAAGAATATAACTTTTTGTTTAGCTTTTGAACTCATTGAGGTGTAAATATTAAGTTTCCTCAATTCGAACTCATTGCTTCGAGTAGTGCTTTTGTATCTTCTGTTTTAAAAATGATTAAATAATTATTATTATAATAATAGCGATTTTAACTGCCAATAACTCCTAAAGTATTAGGAATAGGCATATAGTGTGTTACATTAAAATTCCTTAGAATTTTACATAGAATCGCAAAATCGAATAAAAAATGGGGGCTAGATTTAATCTACCCTGTATACTATACAATTTTTTGTTTTTTTCTTTACGTGTGCAAAAACTACATAAAAAACCCTACAATTTTGTTTTTTATTTTTTTTGTAGCTTAAAAATTAACAAAGTTAAAGGGGGACATTATGGGTGAACACCCTGTACATTACGCGTGACCGAAACGAATCAAAGTACGCTTTCAATCTCGGAGGATTATTTCCCTCTCTAGCTGGAAAACTAGTACCTTCAACACTCGCTATGGAGTATACTATTACGTCGGTCTCTGTGCTTGGGGATTAGTATATGAAAATTGCTTTAGCAAAGTGGGTTCGCATAACTTAATTAATAAATTGGCAAAGCAAAAAAATTATACCGGAGTTTCCGAAGGACTAACTGGATCATACCAACGCACACAACATTTTATTAGCACAATTAGCTAAAGTAAACGTTCGAATATATTATATGAGAACTAGTTGCCTCAGATTACTTATTTCGCATACTATATTTTATTCTTTTATACTTTGTGTATAATCACATTTTGATAATGTAAAGCATGCTTGAAAAAATGAAGGTACCTACATATATTTGACACTTTATAAGCCTTAGAGATATTGAAATGTATATACCAAGTTTTTTCTTTCCAGATATAAACATTAAGGAGAAGAGAATGTTTCTGTCGTCTTTGAAATCCTCATCAGAAAAACGGGCATTATCAATGTTTGCTCGATGGGGTCCAATAAATACTATCGGGAAGGAACGAAACCCCATTAGAAGTGGATATCCTCCCAAGAGTTTCATTTCGATAAGGTACCAATTATTTATACAATTTTTATAGTAATATAGTATTCTTTCCCGCCGACTAGTTTATTATAAAAGTTGAAATATTTTCCAAAATTTATTAATTTTGCTAGAGGTTCCCAGGTTAATTTTCTGTTATTTTTATAACCATACATAACTTTCTTAAACTTAACAGTGGATGGCGCGAGGGACCATTTACCTACACATGACTATTATTTGATGATTATGGTCAAATTTCTCAAAATATAATAATTACAAATAACAAACTTTCATCTGTTGTGGATAAATTAAGACGTTTTTCTATTAATATAGATTTTTACGAGTCAGAAGAACGAAGTGTGTGTATTTTACTTTACATTTGAAAGGGCAAAATACTGGCGCTCAAACAGGTTCAATCAGTCTGATTTCCTCTGAGGTCCAAACTGACAAATCAGTATTTCCTAACAGCGAAACACAAATATATTTGTCTACACACTCTGACCAGTGTAAATCAAGTATTAATGTCCAGGAGGTTAGGTTCACTTAAACAGCTAAATGTAAACTTGGTAACTGGGGTTGAAACCTTGATCGCTGAAAATAACTTCCATGCCAATGCCAATATAATTTCAGAAAAGAGTTTAAGGACATCGTGTCTAGTGCTTATTGCTATATCAAAGACCCAACTCCTGATGATCGTCGTTGTACTAGCCGGATTTCATAATTCAGGAGTGCGTATAAATGATATTTCACTATTGTCTAATAAGTGCTTCTACACAAACCTATTGTTATGGGATCTTCCTCATAAGAATGATTATGGTGAAATTTCTCAAAATATAATAAAAACAAATAACAATCTTTTATCTGTTGTGGATGTGTTTTTCTATTAACATAAATTTTTTCCATGTTTCTAATAAGTTCTCGTTTAATGAGTTTAGGCACAATAGCCCCTATTTAAACAAAAAGGACCTGCCAAAATTGTCTTCGCTAATAAGGATAAACATTAATGATTTTCATCGGACCAGTAGGTGTACTAACCTAAGATACATTGATGTGGTTTCATCAGACCAAAAAGTAGCTTTGCAGAAAACATATTGTGGAGATAATAAAGCTACTAATATTGGATCAAGCGACTTTATATAGGTAATGCAGGTAGTGTACTTCTAACTGGTAAAAAAATGATTTTTTTTTACTAAATGTACAAAGTTTAAGAAATAAAATGAATGATTTTACTATATTTATTCAAAGCTTAGGAGAGCCTGATTTCATGTTGTTGACTGAGCAAGGGCTAAAGCCTGTAGAGCCATGTTTTATATCGGGTTAATCAATAGTATCAGTTTATTGTCGAGGTCAGTTAGGTTATGCAGGTATTATTATCTTAATGAATAATTTATTTTTAGACAGCTTTCCCGCAATAAGTTATTCTAAGTCTGATCAATTGATGGAGGAAGGTATATCTGAATTTTTCACTGTGCATTGCAGATCGCAAAATCTATATTATGTAATTTGCATTTATAGATCACCAAACAATAGTGTAAAACAGTTTTTAGAGCGACTTGAAATACTTCTATCAAATATTTGGGCTTCTTCCAGGGTTATAATTTCTAGGGATTTTAATGTTAATTGTTCGGTTGATTCGGCTGGCCGGAGTTTGAAGAACATGTTGATATCTTAGAATTTTCACATGATCAACTCGCTTTTCAGCCTTGATTATGTTTGTTTGAATTTTGCATAGCAAACAGACACTGACGCAACACTTATTCCTTCAGGTTATCACACCATGAGTCTATTTTAGGCAAATTCACAATCAACAAAGGGAAACCATTAAAACAGGTTAGGTATGGCCGAATATATAGCACATCGAACTTCAGAAAGTTCCAAAACTTATGCAGTGAGATAAACTGGCAGGTGGTCTTTGATCCTTTAAATTTATTGGCTGGTTTTAATGAAGTTGTTCTATATAATGAAAAAAAGCTTTCTCTTTGCGTAAAATAAAAGAGAAGAGAAGAAAACCACGAGTCACAATAGGTTTAAGAAGATCCTTCGCTATCCTGAGATCACAGTGCAAGTAACAAAATAAAAGGACAATGGAATATTGCTAATGAGTTAAGAGGTAATTTAAATTCTTGTAATCAGGTTTCGATTAACAGTGACATATTAAATGAATTTTACTGTAGTATAGCTGAAACTCTGACTACTGGTCTCTACTCTACAATAGATCCTATGTATTTTTTAAGAGAAATCCCTATTTCTGAGTCGTTTTATTTGGCCCACACGAATATGATAGAACTCATGGGAGTCTTCACTCGATTAAAAACAGAAAGTCATCAGGAATCGATGAAATATCAATGAAAGTGCTTGAGGATCTTCCTGAGCGGGCTCTTGTGGTTTTGATTGATGCAATAAATCAATTCGTTGACTCTGGGGAATTCCCTTCCTGTTTAATGACTGCAGTCGTCAAGCCGCTTTATAAAGGGGCGATTCAGATGTCCCAGTAACTTTCCGTGCCATTTCTTTACTCCCATCGCTGTCCAAAGTTGTTGAGAGGATTGGGGATTATTGGGGAAAGAGTTTTGATGTACCTCAGAAAGCATAATATCTTAAGTAAGAAGAAATTTGTCTTTCAGGAGGCAAAGAGCACTTCCGATGCAATTTTTCAGTTTTCGGAAAGTCTCTACTTCAGCTTCAATGATGGAGATGTGGCTGCAGCGGTGTTCTGTGATTTTTCTAAAGGATTCGATTGCGTCAATCATAGAGTACTGCTTGACAAACTCTCTCACTATGGTTTTAGGGATGTTGCCCTAGAGTGGTTTGAGTCATACCTTGGGGACAGAAGTCAGACAGTTAAGTGTAATGGTAAAGTCTCTAACAACTTTCTCAGGATTAATCATGGAATACCTCAAGAATCTGAGCTTGGTCCACTCCTTTATCTCCTCTATATAAACGACTTAACTCTATTGAATATTCAAGGATTTTTCACAGTGTTCGCGGATTACACGACTGTGCTGTGGTCTCACAGTGATCCAGATACTCTCAGTGACATAGCTGGAACTGATTTAAGAAAGATCAAGGAGTGGTGCGACGCAAACCGTTTGTGTCTAAATCTACATAAAACTAATATCCTCAGCTTTAGGTTTAACTCTGAAAATATCATATTTGATAGTGTTAATATAAGAAAAAATCAGTCAGTTAAATTTCTCGGTCTCCACATTAACGAAAAATTAAAATTTCAAAATTACATTCAAGTTCTATGTAGTAAATTGTCCAGGGGCTGTTATGCTGTTCGCATAATCACCAATGAGTTGGAAAGGTCATTATCTAAGACTGTTTACTTCTCATTTATCGAGAGCCACTTGAGATATGGTTTAGCTTTTTGGGGTTACTATGGTCCGTATCTTTTTACATCGGTTTTTGTTATTCAGAAGAGGGCAATAAGATACATATCTAACGTTGGGGGTGGAGAGCCTTGTAGGCCTATTTTTAAATAATTAGGTATCCTAATTCTCTCCTGTTTCGTTTATATTGCAGACAGTTTGTTTGACCTTTAAAAAACCAGACCTTCCAATCTGACATAGCGGCTGCCAGCTAATAAGCTTCGATTACCTATTCCTTCTAGTGCACTTACTAAAAACTCTGAAATTTATGAAGGCTTAAAAATGTTTAATCATTTATCTGATGCATTGAAAACTGTTAGATCGATAAGTATCTTTAAAAAATCTGCCTAGTCCCTACTCAAAGGCAAAGCCTATTACAGTTTTATTAAAATTTTATAACGATGATTTTAGGGTTTACTAGGCGCACATTAGGTATATAATAACTTGGAGATGTAGGATAGTGTCTGCTGTTTTCTACTTTTATAATGGCAGTGGCACACACACTAAAGGGAGATCCTATGGCGCTCGACGAGCGGTGTGTGTGCGAAGATGCTGATTGACACGGTCCTTGAATAGTTGTAGGTTGTAATTAGGGGGAAACAGATGTCCTGGGAACTTTTTTTTTGGTAAGGTGGTGGAATCGATTTATTGGCACCTTCCCGGCTGCAGGGAGGGTAGTGTGGGGGTCTCCCTGCACATATTCTATGCAGGAAACTACCCACCAAACCACCACCGTCGAGGTAAGACTAAACTTTACTAGTCTTACCACTTGCGCTTACAGGCCAATTTTGGCCTTTTTAAGCGCTGCCTTGTCTATCTCAGACATGTTTGCTGCTTTATGCTGGCTCATCTTTCTCTTAAAAAACTACCTTGGTAGTTTTATAATCGTCTGCTTTTCCTATTTACACTGTACATTGGTGGTAGCGTTACTCTTCTGTCGGTGACAGCAGATTTAGTATATTTACAATTATTGATGGAGTTTAACTTAACTTAAGTTATTAGCCTTTCTTATATTTACATATTGCCTACGTCTGGATGTTATAGGAATGTACATTACTATTTAAATTTAAAGAATTAGTGCAGTCTGCAAATTCTTTATTTACAGCATCGGTCGTTAATTTACTATACATTTTTGGGCTATATAAGCCTTATTTGCCAGCAGTTTTGTTCATTCATCTGAAACTTCTTTGAAGGTCCAAAGAGTATCTTTAGGCCTTTTGTACGATTTCCTCCCGGTGTGATTTTTGGCTTCATAACCCAGAAGTCAACTAAAAATTTTTCGCTTTTATTATGTAGAAAGTCATTCACTGGGATCCATTTGATGCCCCTCTGAATATCCTTGTTTCTCAGATACCAAGGAGCACCAACGGCACATCTAGCCAATATGTTATCGAAAGATTTTAGCTTTTGTAGATAAGATTTTGCCACCATCCCCCTTACAGGAGAACCGTATGTCAACTGAGCTCTGACTATGGCTTTAACCACTATTAGTTTAATTTTTAGGGCCATGCTGCTCTTTCTGCCTACCATACAATAGAGTCTTAACCAGGATGTTCTAGCTTTTGCAATTGCTATATTTATGTGTTTTGCCATACTCATCTTAGAATCCATAGTGAGACCCAAGAACTTGACCTCGTTTTTCCACGGAATTCGTTCTTCTTGTATAGTGATATTCTCCCTAAATTGCAATATTCTCTTCTGAAACACAATTGCCTGTGTTTTTGTGGAATTAATTTTGATCTTGTTCCTATCCGCCCATTTTACGTAGTTATTCATGTTATCCTGGAGATGTTTTGTAGTTATTTCAGGACTTCTGCTTCTATACAGAAAAACCGTATCGTCGGCGTACAACCCAGTAAAAATCCTCTGTTTACATTTGTAGTCGCTTATGAAGATTGAGTATAACAGGGGCCCAAGAACAGACCCCGGTAATGTATTCACTGATTCTCACGAGTTGTTGTTCGGCAGAGTGTCGTGCTCTGAATCCAAACTGGCATGACGGGATGATCTTAAGTTCATCCAAAATCTTCAGTAGTCCCATTTTGATAGTTTTTTCAGTAATCTTGCTCAAAGTGGGCAACAGACTTATCGGCCGGTAGTTATCCGGGAACGTCAGATCTTTTCCTTGTTTGGCTATCATTATTATGCAGGAATTTTTACATATATTTGGAAAATAACTAAACTTTTGCACTGAGTTAGCTATATTAGCCAAGTAGGCAAAACCTCTTTTAGGCATTTCCTTTACCATCTTATTCTTTATTTCTTCTATCCCTGGTGCCTTTTTCGTTTTCAGGTGTCTGACTATCTGTCTTACTTCTGCAGGGGTTACAAAATCATCGATCTTTGTCATGGGCTTTAATATACCCAGGTGCCTGACGGTTCTTATTGCGCTGGTCTCATACTGACGATCTGCTTCATCATCCTCGTTATTTATGAAAGTGTTTTCCAAGCTCATTGCGAACGCATTTGCTTTTTCCTCTCCTCTGTATACCATACCCGCCAATCCATGTATTGGAGGTATTTTGTACGTCTCTTTTCTTAATGACTTCGCCAGTTTCCATGTTGAGGTATCGTCTATATTTAATTTATCAATTTTTGCTTTCCAGGTTTGTTCTCTGTGCGCCTTCAAGGAGTTCTTAAGAATTCTTGTATGTTCGTTTAGTATTCTTTTAGTATCTTCACTTCTACTTGCTGCATATACTCTTCTCAGCCTTCTGTTCTCCCTTATTTGGCTACTCAAACCATAGCGTGTCTATTGAGCCTCTTGTAACCACTTTTGTGACTGTGCAGTTGTTGTAGGTATCAATCATAACCTCTGAAACTTTTCCAATAGCCTCTTCAATACCCTGTTTATTTTTAATTTGTTTGATCTTCAGGTTATCGTTGATTAGTTTCTTGTACTTACTCCAGTTGGTGTTCGAGCGATTCCTGGTTAACATTGTGGGGGAACCTTTACCAATCGTTAATACAACCGGATTATGATCTGATGTGCCTTCGTTGAGTGTCTCGATCTCAGAATTACAAAATATGTTCTTTAAAATAGCTACGTCCAAAACGTCAGGCATTCCGCAGCCAGTCGGAATGTTGTGGGCATTTCCGGCCCTTTAACAGCCAGGACATGTTCCATTACGATTTGTTCAAGAACTTTTCCATTTCGATAAGTTTTTATGCTGTTCCAGGCTGGGGAGTGACAGTTTAGATCTCCCACCATAATAGTGGGGAGAGTGCCACTCACCAGCACTAATGCTGGTGAGTGGCCTTTTCCTTTAACTCTTTATTTGGGCTCTTGTAGACTGAGATTATTCTATATGTTTTATTACCATACTTGATTATAGCTACCAGATTGTCAATCACTGAGTTTCTGCTGTCTATCTCGTAGCTGTCTAAATCCTTCCTTATTAGCAGTGCTAGACCATTCCCAGGAATGGCCGGTCCATCTTTACGATATATGTGATACTCGTTAAATTTTATTTTTACATCAGTTGTCAGCATCGTCTCCTGCAACGCTACCACCGCCGGACTATGTTCCTCTAGGAATATATCCACCTCGTATTTCCGTTTCCTTAAACTGTTCACAATCCAGAAAACTACCTTAAGACTGCCCATCGAAACAGCTTAATGCTTGTAAAGCGATGTTCTAGATATTTCCAGTGGTACGACGAACTGGTGCGCTCTTGCCATCTGTCACGATTGTCTGACAGGCGTTGCCAGGGGCGGGATGAGGCGAGCCAAATCCTGAGAACATCTGCCGTGAAATTATCTGTAAAACAGTGACACCTCGGCCACATAACTGCTGTGTGCCAGACTATCCAGATTCCGGGTCAACTCCGGGTCGCCGACGAGACGCACAGCTCTCTTATGAATGGAATTCAGCAGCTTTAGGGTGTGATTTGGTGCGGCACCCCAGATGTGTGAGCAATATTCTAAGCACAGTCTTATTTGCGCTTTATAGAGCAAGAGCAACTGCTGCGGTGTATACAGTTTTTTGTTGCGAAATAGCATACCAAGCTTCTGGAAGGCTGATTTTGCGATGTTAGCAACGTGGTCATCAGGACATATTGCTGTTGACCGAGACACCCAGCAGTCCGATTGACGAGGATGAAGGAATGGTCGATCCATGTCAGGGCCCTTGCTAAACGTGGCTGCTTGGGTCTTTGCTGCATTGAACTGGATTAAATTTCTATCGCCTCAAGTTTGAACTTTCTCCAGGTCTTGATTAATTGTTGTAATCTGCTCCTGTCTGAGGTGATAAGTCTCAGTCGCTGGTAAATGTCCTTCTGATCTAAAGTGGGAGATAAGGGTACTGTCATCCGCAAAACTGTAAACAAGATTATTCGTTTCGGTCAGCAGGTCATTAATATTGATGAGGAACAGAGTTGGTGAAAGTATTGCGCTTTGAGGCACGCCCGCTTTAATGGTGAATGTGTCTGAGATGTGTCCATCAACTGCAACGTGCAGAGATCGGTTTATAAGGAAACTGGCAAGCCAGCTGCAGAGAGAGACTGGCAGTCCGAAGGACGGCAGTTTGTTGAGCAGTACGTCATGCCAAACTTTATCGAATGCCTTCGAAATATACGACGCAATCGCTCGAGACTCTTCGTAGTTCTCAATTGCCTCACTCCATATATCAGTGACATAGGCCAATATATCTCGTGTCGATCTCTCTTTGCGAACGCCGTATTTATCGCTGATTATTATGTTGTCCTCGAGGTACTTGAGTAGTTGCTGATTAACTACACGTTCTATGACTTTGGAGATTATTGGAAGCAAGGCAATTGGGCGATAGTTTGAGGGCGTGGTGCGTGATGGCACTCAAGCGTCTTTCGTCCGGTCCTGATACCTTTCAGTTCTTTAAGGATTTCACGGTGATGAAACTTGACCTCTGCCATGGTAATGTTGATGTTCAATATGATGGAGAGAGCCTTGCCTTGGGAGACGTCTAAGGTAGAGTGTGATGAAAACATTTTGGCGAGCATGTTTGCTTTTTCCTTGGCTGAAGTCGCCGTGACGCCACGTTCGTCTGTCAAAGGTGGGAGAGGCGTTTTTGTAAAGTTATTACTTACTGCCTTTGCTACCGACCAGAAAGTCATGGAGCCACAGCGCCGTTGCAAAAGTTTATTTCTGATCATTTGATTGTGTTTGTTAGTTTCGTCGACCACACGTTTGCATTCGTTTCTCGCTTCGACAAAATAATTGCGATTTTCAGCGGTCTGATTTTGCTGCCAGTACTTGTAGGCTTGCTGTTTTCTACCTACAGCTCTTTCGCATCTTCTGTCGAACCAGGGCTTTCCTTTTGATGGTACCTTGATGGAATTTGAGATGTATGCTTCCATTCCTGAGCAGATTACTTGCGTGATCTCTTCGCAGCAGACTGACGCCGGGTCGTCAGTGCCAACGCAGACGTCGAGCCAAGGAAAATCTAGGTAGAACTCCCTTAGATCGTCCCAGTTTGCAGAATTGTAATGCCAGATTTTGCGAGGCAATGGTGGATCCTTCTGTAGAAATAGCAGTTCACAAACCGGTGAAATGCGTTTTTAGTCGGAAGTACCTAATGGCGAACCAACTGTAATTGTGTACTGGTCAGGATTAGTGGTTACTACTGTGTATTATTTACTTCACTTTGGTGCTTTTGAATTGTTGGCTGCATGGATGTTTTTCTTATTAATTTCTTTTCTCTGTAACAAATACTTTGCATTTCTACAATAAAGCATTTATTTATTTAATATTATTTTATTTTATTATAAACGTGGGGCACCTCTACAAACATGCAGACGTTAGGTATAGTTTAAAAACATTTTGATTGAAAAGTGCGAAAAAGATTACATAAACAATAGAGTTAATGTTCATAACATGTGAATATGACAAAGAGTTCAACGTTTAGATGGTGGAGTCTTTGATAGAGCAAAAAGAAACAATTTTTGTGTTTGGTCCTGGAAGAAGCAAAATACCAAATTTAGTCTATAGAGAATCTTGCTAAACAGTTTAAAATATTTGAATACATTGCAAAAGAGTTTAGCATCTTGACTGGTTTCAGACGTTTTCTTCCAGTATTTGTAAGAATTTCTTTTTTAGATCTGAGAGGAAATGGGGACAGTGTTGTTGAACGAGGAGCAGCCGAGGCTAGCAAATACCAAGGCCGACAATGTGTGGCATAATAGTATATTGTGTAACTAGTAGGAAAAGCAAAACATTTCTGAAAGAGTGTGGTAACACAGGAGTCCAAAAAGCTGCTGTTCCTACTAGTTGCACATACCATTTTTTATCCGATCGGAATTAATTAGAATACGTATTTATAAAAATAGAGCCAAATATTACTATAAATAAAAACGGTGTTTTAAATTGAAACTCAACATAATATCAAGTTTTGATTCCAGAGAGGTTGGAGTTTATTACGTAACTACGGAAACCAAAGCTAAATGTTACTTTTGATAAACGTCAGATCTGACAAACAAGATGTTTAAATAGGACGGAAATGTTCAAAGTCAAAGTCAAAGTCAAAAAGTGCTTTATTGTTTGAAGAACCAACTCTTATAAATAAAAGCTGTACCCAAACTACATACATAATTAAAATATTACTACTATGGATAAAAAAAGAGAAAAAAACTAACCTAGATATAAAAAAAACCACACAGTATGTCAAATAAAAAAAGCGGGCGGGTATGTAAATTTAAAATATAAATTAAAGTTAAAAAAATAATATATATGATAAAAATACAACAAAAACAAACATACTTATCACTTTAAAATATTTAAATTCAAGTAGTCTAGGCATACAAAAAACACAAAATAAAGATAAAAGGTTAAAAAAAAACACACAAAAAAAGCCATTATATAAAGACATACAGTCTCTTAAAATACATCATTAAAATATTCATCCAGGTCATAATATGCCTTTTTCTACAGCCGCGCGCAAAATAACTAAATACTAAATTCAAATGAAATCGCAAAATCGACGAATGCCGTGGATCCTTATTTTGCGCTCTAGCGCGAACATGGAAAAGGAAATTCTCACTTTTTCCGTCTAGTGTGCTGAATGGTCATGGAAACCGAAGATAAATAGATGACAGTCGTGCGTTTGTTACAGTTTATTGCTGGCACTCCTATTCTAAATATGCCCGAAGCCCGAACATAATATATCAAAACTGACAGTCATTGGCAAATTTCAGAATAAGTATAGAGAAAAATGTACATTTATATTTAAAAAATGCAGTTGTAGAAAAACTTCTGTGTGTTTTTCGAGCGCAAAATAATTTCGAAAGATTACTGCGCTCCGCTTACGCGTCGCGCAGTAACATTCTTTCTCAAGCGGCAATCCGTTACTTTGCGCTCTAAATACACAAATAATTACTTCCAACAGAAATCTTTTTACTTTTCGTTTAAAAATCACATCACTATCACAATTTCTAGCATTATCAGGCAAATGATTATAGATTTTTATGCTGTCATATATTAGCGAACTCTTTGCGAGTGCAGAACGCGGGGTTGGCAGTTGCAATACATTACGACTGCGGGTGTTGTACTTGGATGCGTTAGGAGTGTTATTGCACCTTTCTCGAATTAAGGTGACTGTTTCAAGAATAAAAATACAAGTTAGCGTCAACAACCCTTCCCGCACAAAATATGGTCTACAATGATCTCTGGGTCTTAATCCACAAAGATACCTTATTGCTCGCTTCTGGAGGATAAAAACAGAGTTAATAAGCTGTTTGGCACTATTACCCCAAAAAGTGATACCATATCTCAAGTTTGCCTCAATTAATGAGAAATAAACTGTCCTTGAAATTGCATGATTTAAATTTTTTATAACTATTCTTAATGCATAACATGCGGATGCCAATTTCTTAGTAAGTCCATTGATATGCTCTGAAAACTTAAGTTTAGTGTCAATACATATTGCCAAAAACTTAGTGACCTCTTTAGTTTCAATCGTATTACCCTCCAGTTGCAAGTTATTGATGTTGCATTTAAAATGTAAGATGTTAGTTTTGTTAATATTTAAAATTAGGCAATTAGCACACCATTTTTTTACTTTCGGCAGGTCGGCAGATATTTAGGTTGTCAGTACCTGTATATCTTGGGCCAGCCATAAACCTGTAGTGTGGTCTGCAAATAAAGTAATATGGCCTGTAAGATCAATAGTGACCAAGTCATTTATATACAAAATAAATAAAAGAGGTCCCAATACCGAACCTTGGGGCACAAGGGTTAGTAAGCATCCCTGACTCCGTTTTCTGATGCTTCACGAGTTGCTGCCTGTCGGTTATGAATGCCTCCAGCCATTTCAACGCGATTTCTCTGAAACCATAGCGTTCTAGTTTGTTTAGCAGTATTCCGCGATTTACGTGGTCAAACACCTTTGAAAAATCGCAGAACACTGCCGGAGCCACGTCTCCACCATTCAATCCCAAGTATAACCTCTCAAGAAAACTGTATATTGCATCTCCAGTACCTTTAGAATTTTGAAATCGCAGCTATTTTAAAATTATTAAAGTTTTTTGTACTAAATATTCTTCCATGTTTTGTTACTTTTTTTCTGGTAAGATTCAGATTAAAACTAGCCAATATGGCCTCGTGATCCGAGAGGCCAGATGGTACTACATGTGTGTGTTTGACCGTCGTGCGGTTCAGTCGGGTTTTTTTGTTTTGTTTGAACTTTCGTGACCAGTCACCCAATACGCGTCAATTCTTGTGTTTGCTTTCGTTCGTATTTTTATTTATTTATTTATTTTTTTTTCTTTCTTTTCTACTTACGATTCAAGAAAATGTCTATGTACAAGTGCGACAATTGCCTTAAAGAATTTCCCGATAAGGACAAATATAACAAAGTGCGCTGCAGTGGTGAATGTCGCAGATATTTCTGTATGCAGTGTACGGGCCTTGACAAAGTCACTACCAAGACCTTGCTGCTGGAGAAATTTAACCACCTACGTTTCTTTTGTCCCCTGTGTGACTCTCCAAATTAGAGATATATCAACGACAAAATTTCCAACTTATCAAAAAATCAGGTTCTTCAGGAGATATTTGACTCGCTTGCTGACCGTGTGAGTAAATTATCAAACAGTGTACCGACTATTTCTGAGATGTATGATATTTTATTGAATAACGAATCTAAATGGAACCTTTTGGAGAAGAAAATAGACGATATTCACAAAATGTCGGAGGTGTTCTCCATTTGTAACCCTCATTCTCTGTTGAAATCGGTAAGGGAAGTGGAACAGAATGTCTTTACTATGGCACCATGGAAGGGCGGCACAATAGATATGTACAGGGTGTTCACCCATAATGTCCCCCCCCTTTAACTTTGTTAATTTTTAAGCTACAAAAAAAATAAAAAAACGAAATTGTAGGGTTTTTTATGTAGTTTTTGCACACGTAAACAAAAAAACAAAAAATTGTATAGTATACAGGGTAGATCAAAAAGAACCATTTTTTTAAATCTAGCCCCCATTTTTTATTCGATTTTTCGATTCTACCTAAAATTCTAAGGATTTTTAATATAACACACTATATGCCTATTCCTAATATTTTAGGAGTTATTGACAGTTGAAGTCGTTATTTTTTAATTATAATAATAATTCTTTAATCACTTTTAAAACAGAAGATACAAAATCACTACTCGAAGCAATGAGGTCGAATTGAGGAAACTCAATATTTACACCTCAATGAGTTCAAAAGCTAAACAAAAAGTTATATTCTTAGGTGGCTGTTGCCATAAAAAAATAAAAGAACAAACAAAATAGCAAATTCAACTGTCAATAACTCTTAAAGTATTAGGAATAGGCATATAGTGTGTTATATTAAAAATCCTTAGAATTTTACGTAGAATCGAAAAATCGACTAAAAAATGGGGGCTAGATTTAAAAAAATGTTTCTTTTTGATCTACCCTGTATACTGTACAATTTTTTGTTTTTTCCTTTACGTTTGCAAAAACTACATTAAAAACCCTACAATTTTGTTTTTTATTTTTTTTTTGTAGCTTAAAAATTAACAAAGTTAAAGGGGGGGGACATTATGGGTGAACACCCTGTACAGGTCGCAGCGTATTAATACCCCCCTAGATCAACCATTCATTCATTCAATTCTCCCTTGACATCAATTCCCAAATTCTACTCAACAATACAGAGGAAACCATCAAGATCCAGGTGCAAGATTCCTCGTCCGCTGATATTAAGAAGGGTATTGACAACTTAAAAAGTAGCCTTGCAAATGTTACCACCTTGGTTAGGGACTTAAATTCTAAAATTGCTAACCCAAAACAACACAGTGCTCTACCTACGATGACACGCTTTACTTCTACGCCGTGCTCCACCCAAACTACGTCAACGGCATTTGTTTCATCTTCCACTCAAATGGAACTGCCTACTGAAGTTTCCTCAATCCCAGACGATTCCAACTCCGCAATTTATAGAAGTGCCCAAAGATGGCACTATGTGATCGTAGAACACCTCCCGGCAGGATTTACTTTAAATAATATCGTGCACTATGTGAAGGAAAAGTTGAAAACATCAGAATTTATTCGATGCTATGACCTGGTCAGTCAGTGCAATGACTCCATAGGATCTACATTTAAAATAGGGACCCTATCAAGAAAGTCCGCTGAGAATTTGTTCGGCATCAATATCTGGCCACCCGGGGCTCAAGTTAGATGGTCATCGGAATCTGAAATCCCTCAGAAAACTACAAAACTAAAAAAAACTACAGAGCTCTATCTAACTCCCTCCACCAAGGCGAAAGTGACTAGCAGTCCGACCTCTGGCACTCTGCGGGACTTTCCCTCTCTAGTCAGTGAAGCTAACGCGCACAAGGTAACTACAGTAACTTCTGACAAACAAGCTATCGCTGCTTGCAAAACTAATGCCCTTGTGAACGATGTCAAAATTAAACTGTCTAAGGAATCATCCCATAAACCATCCTTCTCTCTGGACCCGCTGACTCCCCCAACAGTTCAGAGACGGTCACCAAAAATACTTCTCCAGCGGCTCCCCGAAGCAGCTTGACGTGTCCTGAGCGACTAGATTCCACTACTCCTGACGCCAGGCTTAGTATGGTTCTTATTAATGTTGCCTCATTGCGAAATAAGACTGATGAATTGTTTTTGTTTTTGGAGAAACCAGGGTTCCCCCAACTAGTTGCAATTACAGAGCACTGGCTGAGTGAGAATGAACCGCTTTATGTTGAAAAGTACTCCACAATAGCCAGATATAATCGGAAAAACTCGGCTCATGGGGGAACACTGATTCTTTCCTTGAGCGAGGGCTGTTTACCTGTAACTAAATTTGATCATCTCCAATCGGATAACTACTTTGAATTTTCCATTGTATACAATAAGAACCTTGATTTACACGTAATTTGTATATATAGAGCGCCAAATTCCGATGTGCAATTGTTCTTTGATAACCTGCTAAGCTTGTTAGATGGTCTGCCGGTGAAAGGCAAGAAAATTTTGTGCGGTGATTTAAATATTGACTACGCTACCGCTTGTGCTGCCCAAAAATCATTAATTTCTATTTTTGACTCTTTTGGTCTTTCAATGCATGTAACCTCTCCAACTCGGATTTCTAACAATTCATCTTCTATCATTGACTATGTAGCGTCCGACTTTCCTTCAACTGATGTCCAATCGACAGTAACTAGGGCGGGTCTCTCAGATCATGAGGCAGTAATCTCCAAATGCAATACTTCTTATAGGCCCTCAAAAAAAACTCGCCACCTAGGTAGAATCTTCTCAGCCTCCAATTTTTCATCCTTTCGTAACCTTTGCCTAAAGACCAACTGGAATTTTGAATCAGGTGAACTTGATTCTGACTTTAGTGGTTTCTTAAATAAAATTATAAATGCATTCAATAAAGCCTTCCTGCTTAAATCCATTAAACCTAAACGTCACAAACCATGGACTACGAAAGGCTTACGCATATCTGCAAAAAATATACGTTCCCTCTCATACATAAAAAAATTCACTAAATCCACTCAAGTTCTTGAATTCATTTCGAATTATAGGAAGATCTACCTAAAACTTATCAAGACAGCAAAGAAACTATATTATCAAAATCGTTTATCAACTGCTAAAAACGTATCCAAGGAGGCCTGGTCCATTATTAACGATCTTAGAGGCAAAACAAATTCCGCGAATCAGAGCATGCGAAAACCAAATGATTTGAACGAATATTTTGTCAACGTGAGCAAAAATGTTACCTCTGGTATTTCTCCTTCTCTCGACCCTCTCTCGTTTCTTCCTCCTTCTAAAAAAGTCGCTGATAGTTTTTTCCCAAGCCCTGTGACCAGCCTTGAACTTCTTCAGGTAATGAGCAGCATAAAGAGTAAATCAGCTTGTAGCATTGATAATCTGTCAATTAAAATTTTCTTGAACCTCCCACTTCCAATTCTGGATGTCCTAGCTTCCTTAATTAATGCGTCCTTCACGAAAGGTGTTTTTCCCGAATGCCTCAAAACTGCGATAATTATTCCTCTTCATAAGGGAGGTGAAAAGAATGTCTTATGCAATTATCGTCCAATTGCTCTGTTGCCTGTACTCTCTAAAATCATTGAAAAGTTATTAAAAAATCGCCTTATGGCATTTCTCCTTAGACATGGCATACTGTCCCCGGAACAGTTCGGATTTTTACCAAACAAGTGTATGTACAAATGACGCCATGTTCTCGTTGCTTCACGATGTCATCCCTTAACAACAATCTCCCCACTGCTACAGTCTTCTGTGATTACGCTAAAGCGTTTGACTGTGTGTGTCATGACATCTTGTTAAGAAAACTAAATTTTTATGGAATCCGTGGTATTCCTTCGAACTGGTTTCAATCTTATCTTGAAAATAGACAGCAGTTTGTTAGAGCGAACGGTTCTGATTCTGATTGCAGATTAATTACCAGTGGAGTTCCACAGGGCTCTGTTCTTGGGCCTATCCTTTTTCTAATATATATTAATGACATTACATACCTAAAAATCAATGGTAAAATTTCTCTCTTTGCTGACGACACAAGCATAACTTGGAGTGATTCTAATACTTTCTCCCTACACTCTAATATCTACAGCGATCTCGTCACAATCAAAACTTGGTCTGACTCAAATTGGCTGTGTTTCAACGTTGATAAAACGGTAGCCTTATCTTATAAAACAACCTTACAACAACTTTTGCTACTTCACAACAGCAATATTAAATACGTTGAATCGGCTAAATTCCTAGGTTTGAGTATTAATGCCAACCTTAAGCGGTCCGCACATATTGATTCTTTAACCTAAAAAAAAACTTTTTCTGCCTGCTTCGCAATTCGATCGGTTTCGAAGGAACTAAATCTGTCTACTGCCAGGCTCACTTACTTCTCTTTGTTTGAATCTCATCTTCGCTACGGACTTCCCTTTTGGGACTGCTGTAACACCGAGCAATTTCGTACCATTTTCAAACTTCAAGAGAGTAATTCGTTATTTATTTGGTCTTAATGGCAGAGCTCATTGCGAATACTACTTTAAAAAATATAAAATTCTTACGCTTCCTGCTTTGTTTCTTTTAGAAACAACTTGTTTAATACGCAAATATCGAACCATATTTCCCGAAAGGCCACAACATGAGTACTCAACGAGAAATTCGAGTTAGGACATCTAGAAAGACCTTATTATTCTATAAATGAGTTTTGCGTGAATTAGATTTTATTTTTTCCTCCATTAATTTTCTTGGACTTCATGTGCGGCGGTGAAATTTTTTTATATTAAATATATTTTTTATAATAGGTATAGGATTATCTTTTTGACGAATTAGTGATTTTTCGGATATACAGGAATTACACAAAATTAAATACCAAGCTATCAATTTTAGTCATGTTTTGTTTACTTTTACTCGGTATTTTCAACTCTGCAGCATATGCATATTGCCTGAGTCAAGTTCACCGACATGACTTTCCTAATTTTTTTCTAACAGCACGTTTCGTTATAATGTATGTTTAATATTTTGATAGCACTGGGTTTCTTTACCCTATGTTTTGTGTACTTCCTGTGGATCTAGTTCAACTGCTTATGATGTTCTGTAATATAGTTTTTTTTGTTAAATCGTGACCAATTTCAATTTGAAAAGTGCTTGTTCTATTTTTATCGTATATATTATTGTATATATTAAGTTTTGTTTTGATTTGTATTTGCCCTACTATGGTTAGTTTATTTATTTTAGTTAGCTTTGTCCATAAAATTTATTTGAATTTTTCTGTGGCAATAAAGCATACTTGACTTTGACTTTGACAGATACGGCCGTCTCCCTATCACCAAAATTAGTACAAAATAGTCAATTAGGGTACTGGAGGTACAAGTAATTCTAGTTGGTTCTCTGACCAACATGTTAATATTAAAAGATATCAGCAAATTATTAAGATTCCGGGCTTGAACAGAATCTTGACTTTCAAAATCAATATTAAGATCACCCGCCAGCACTATGTTGGCCTTCAAAGGAAGAAGCGAGATCAGAGTTTCCAGCCTGACCAAGAATTCGCTAATAAATCCCTTAGGTGGTCTATAAACACACAATATAAATATATTGTTACTTTTATTATAAATCAAAGGGAATTCAAATGTACCCGTATCCATTAAAAACGCATATTTATATTTACGTACAGTTATTGCATGTTGCAAAGCAACGAATACGATATACTGATGGAATAATGACTTTTTTATCCGATCGGACGAAAAACTACACCTTTCCGATGTGGTTTCTCGCCGCAAAAGTCATGATTCCAGTATATTGTATTCGTCGCTTGGCAACATGCAATAACTGTACGAGAATATGCAATAACTGCACGGGAATATAATATTTCCGTCCTAGGGCGGGACCATAACTTTTCCGTCCTATTCAAACACCTTGTTTGTCAGATCTGACGTTTATCAAAGGTAACAATTAGTAGCTGTGATTTTCGTAGTTACACAATAAACTCCAAGCTCATTCGATTCAAAACTTGATATTATGCTGAGTTTAAATTTAGACACCGTTTTTATTTAGATTTAGAGTAATATTTGGCGCTATTGTTATACATACGTATTATAAATAATTCCGATCGGATAAAAAATAGTATGTGCAACTCGTAGGAAAAGCACATTCCTGGGTTTCTATTGCAGGCCTCGGCTGTGCCTCGTCCAGCAATTACCACAGTCGTCCAGGAATGTTTTGCTTTTCCTACTAGTTACACAATATACTATTGCGGTGAAAAAACACATCGGTAAAGTGTAGTTTATCGCCCGATCGGCTAAAAAAAATTGCCAACATAAAGGATATGAAATTCACAGTGTTTGATAAGTTTGTAAGACCATCTATAAGAGATATTCAGCGCGATAAACAAGCAAATTTATATGAAAGAAGTACGCAGCAACGCCAAACGACAATTTTAAACATTCCCTGATCAAATTTTTATGTGATTTTTGGCAAAATGATATGTTTGTTTAAACTGTAAGTAATAAATATGCCAATTATTGCAATGACGATTGTTACAAATTTACTGTTGTCGAACGACCATGCAAAGAGAAATTGTTGATACCTTTAAGTGTTTCCACGAAGAAGCTGACAGCTGAATAATTTATCGTTTGTCAAAGATTGAAGAAAATATTAATGTGGTAGTTCGTGGTGCTAGGAATCTACACAAAATTAATAAAAACGTAACTGTATGGATGGAGGTTGGAGATGCAATTTGCATCTAAAAATACCTGTAGATTTGTTGACGTAAATGCAATATTTAATAAATTGGGATCTAGTATGTGCAAATCTCTATCAGCTTTTCATTCTCTCACTGTATATGATTATACCGCATCCTTTTCAAGAAAAGGCAAGCTAATACCGTTTGCTATACTTAATGCAAGCATTTCGAAAGTGCAAATTGAATCTGTAGAAAGGTTTATCTGTGCAATGTACGGAGAACGCGAACCCAATTTGTGCAATATCAATGACGCTCGATTCGATATTTTTTACGACCACTGGTTTGGGGTTACACCAAACCAAATCAAAGTCCATTCAAGAATCTTAAAAAATTTGATAATACGATGTTATCATCATGCAAAACGTGTCATTATTGAAAGTTAAGAGAATGAATCAAATTTCTTGAATATGGAACAATGCAACCCAAAGGGAACCAACATTTTATGATCCTTTGGAGAATGGTTGGACTTTGAATAATAATAAGCTTTCGCCGATCTGGTTTGAAGGCCCTCAAGTATTTGCCTGTTTAGAGGACATAATTTCTCCCGATACCGACGAGAATATAGATGATGAAAGTGAAGATGAACAATAGAAATTATTTTTTATACTTACATAAAAAAATTAAAGAAGAATTCTTATTAACCACTATTTTCCAGATATTTCGCTGACAGTGTCCTTACATGCACTACCAGTTTTTTAGCTTTTGCTGTGTTTTTATTAATATTATTTTGTTTTAGTCTGATTCAGTCAAAGAGTTTCTTGTGTTTAAGTAGATACCGGTGATTTCGCATTTTTTATATAGGTATTTTTATTATTTTTGAATGCTATGATTTCCTCCTTAGTTTTTTAACTTTGGTACCTGTTTGATTTTACGTGTTTCTCGATTAGGTTTAGGTCTGTACCTATTTCGATTTAGGGTTACATGTTTTGACTGTTTTTGATTCTTTAAAGCTCCTATTTATTCCTTTACATGTTATGTAGTTTTTTAAGTTTAAAGGAGTATCTACTAGGTATTTACCTTATACCTACCTGAGTTTCTATTAGATACAAAGTTTTGTACCTGTTTTATTTATTTTTTGATGATTATGTTTTTCTTTTGTGGTTTTTAGGTAACGTTCATGCATATAACTTTTCAGAATTACTTATTTTGTAAATAAATTTGTGTTTTATTATTAAATATTTGTCATTTTATCCTATACCGAAATCTAAATTTTCTAGAGCGTCTGCAGAATTTTACACATAAATACCTTTTATTTAAACCCAAATTTGCATATGTACCTCATGAGGTAACTTACGTCGAACTTTGGGCGTTGCGGTAAGGGTCTGCTCTACGTATGCGTCTAGATATCCACGTCTGCTGGCCAAAATAGATATCTAGGAGTGTTTCCTTACACACTGCAAAATTTGTAGGCATGTACCAATGAGGTAACTAAAACCAGATTTTCGCCTTTTTGAAAAACTGTCATTTGTGAAGTTGACCGCTGGGCCCCGGCAGACACGGCCGGTTTTAGGATATACATATAAAGAACTTTTATCCAAGAAACTTGAATCTTTTGTACCCGATGAGGTAACTTATTTGCTTCTCGGCCGTAGGTCTAAAAACCAGTAATATCAGACGCCTGTTGAAATTCACTTGAGAAGTAAAGTCCTAGAGCTACGACGACTGAGGAGGCAGAGGAGAAAATTCGCTATTGCGGCGTTGTCATTATTAACAATATTAATATATAAAAATTGCAACAAAATCTCCTTTTACTCTGAAATAATATGGAGAATAATATTCTTTAAATCCAATAATATTCTAACAATAACTTAAAAATATAATGATAACATAATTAATATTTTTTAGCATCAAATATTAACATTTTATCCATTTAATAAATCGTATATAATTAAAAATCCATTTTATTTCCGAAATCCGTCAACACTCAGATCACTCAAAAGTCATTCATGTGGAGCCATACTTCCCGTATGTATTGAAATAGCGAAAATGACTGGGCGACTGGAATCTCACCAACAATGCGGCGGTCGTAAAAAATATTTTTTCTAATACCGTGCGTAAAATACTCACTTTACGCACTCTCTAAGATTCAGAAAATAGGCCTTTTTAATGTGCAGTGCGTAAAATAAGTTATTTTACGCACTAGGGCGTAAAGTAAATCTGACATATTTTTGACATTTAGGTCAGTGCGTAAAATAATTTATTTTACGCACTAGTACGTAAAGTAATTTAATAATACTTTTGTTTTTTCATATATTTTTCGGTAGTAGAAAAAATTCGTATGCTACTCATGTGTAAAGTACCCTGTTTTATTCATGGGATTGTCGCATGAGCCGTAGGGTCACTTTACGCACTTGTTGCATAAATAACTATTTGTCTGGAATTTCCATGTTATAAATTAAAATTATTGTAATAACGTTTTAAAGAAATGACTTGAAATAACCATGACTTTATATACATATACTGTGTGACAAAAAAAATTTGGGGTGTGGTTAAGACCGCACGACAGAAGTGAAAACTTCTGGGGTCATCGTTTGTCAGAATTTCGATCCGAGCCTTCGTTGCAGAGATACGGGCGAAAAAACGGTATTTCCCAAAAAATCCCCCATAAATTAGAGCCCCGGTTCCCCCCGTATGGTCTAAGGTGGCCCCCAATTTTCGTCCCCGTACCTCTTCCCGTTCCACCGAAATTAAATATTTAAGTTGTTCATTCTCCCCTCTCCCCTGGCCAAACGGGGGGAGGTACGTTTTCGTCCAGGATCTTCTTTTTACCTCGGCTACATCCCCTGAAAATTCAGCTCTCTACCTATCCGGGAACATTCCAGTAGGAGGAGCATGAGGCGTGACGCGTGACGCGTGATGGCTCGATCTCATTCAACCACCCCCCCGAAAAAAAAAAGCAAAACGCGCCTAAAGAAGTTTTCACTTCAAAAAACCGTCTCTAAATCAAAACATACCTAACTTTGAAAAATGATTGAATTGAAAACTTCTTTAGGCGCGTTTTGCAAATTATTTTTGTGGGGGTTGAATGAGGCCGAGCCGTCACGCGTCACGCATCACGCGCCACGCGTCATGCTCGGATATGTAACGTAACGCTCCTTATACTGGCATGTTCCCGTATAGGTAGAGGGCCGAAATTTTCAGGGGATGTAGCCGGGGTAAAAAGAAGATCCTGGACGAAAACGGGACCCCGTACCCCCCATGTTTGGCCAGGGGAGGGGAGAGATGGAGAAACTTAAATAATTAATTCCGGGAGATCGGGAAGAGGTACGGGGTCAAAATTTTTATGGTAGGTGCGCCCCATGGGGGGCTAAAGTAGACCATACGGCGGGAACGGGGCTCTAATTTAAGCGGGGGATTTAGGAGGAAACCATTTTTTGCCCGTGTCTCTGCAACGAAGGCTCGGATCGATATTGTGATAAACGATGACTCCGCTTGTCGAAGTTTTCACTTCTATCGTGTGGTCTTAAGCACACACAATTTTTTTTTGAAGTGAAAACATCTTTAGGCGCGTTTTGCAATTTTTTTTTTGTGGGGGTTGAATGAGACCGAGCCGTCACGCGTCACGCATCACGCGTCATGCTCGGATATGTAACGTAACGCTCCTTATACTGGCATGTTCACGTATAGGTAGAGGGGATGTAGCAGGGGTGAAAAGAAGTTCCTGGACAAACACGGGACCCCGTACCCCCCTCCGTTTGGCCAGGAAAGGGGGGAGAAGCAAAAACTAAAATAATTAATTTCAAGAGAACGAGAAGAGGTACGGGGTCGAAATTTTTATGGTAGGTGCGCCCCATAGGGGGGCCACCTTAGACCATACGGAGGGGACCGGGGCTTCAATTTAAGGGTGGGAGTTTGGGGGCAAAATCGTTTTTAGCTCGTATCTCTGCAACGAAGGCTCGGATCGAAATTCTGACAAACGATAACCACGCTAGTTGAAGTTTTCACTTCTGTCGTGCGGTCTTAAGCACACACCAAATTTTTTTTAAGTGAAAACTTCTTTAGGCGTGTTTTGCGTTTTTTTTGTGGGGGTTGAATGAGACCGAGTCGTCACGCGTCACGCTCGGATATGTAACGTAACGCTCCTTCTACTGGCATGTTCCCATATAGGTAGAGGCCTGAATTTTTCAGGGGATGTAGCCGGGGTAAAAAGAAGGTCCTGGACAAAAACGGGACCCCGTACCTCTCACCGTTTGGCCAGGGGAGGAGGGAGAAGGAAAAACTTAAATAATTAATTTCGGGAGAACGGGATGAGCTACGGGGTCGACATTTTTTGCCTTATACCATACGGAGGGGACCGGGGGTCTAATTTAAGGGGGAATTTTGGGGGGCAACGAAGGCTCGGATCAAAATTCTGACAAACCATGACCCCGCTTGTTGAAGTTTTCACTTCTGTCGTGCGGTCTTAAACACACACCAAATTGTTTTATAGTTAATTTTATCTTTTAATGTTTCTGTTTTCCTTCTTTTATTGTAGTTGACTTTTGTTTATTTCCTATAGTTTAGAAATATAAACATGTTTTATTTTTTGTAATACAATTCAATACTATAAGAATAAAAATCGATATATTATCACTCAGAACTTTCCTCACTGTTTGCTTATAATTTAAAGATTGTCTTATATTTTAATTAATATTTTTTTTTAAATGAATTCCTTACTATTTAATTTTTTCAATCTCAAAACATGTTGTTTAAATATGGTCAACACAAATTCTATAAAAAAGAGAATTTAATAATACAATAAAAAATGTAAGGGTAAAATTTCTTGCCGGTGTCACTGGTTAAATTAAAGACCAATTCGTACAATTAAAACATGTACCCGTAGGTATTTATTTAGGTTACCAAATTTTATAAATAAAATTTAATGCATTAAGAAGCTATTTAAAAATTATAATATTTTCACCAACATTAAACCACCCCCATAGTGGGCAAATTTCGAAATGTATAAAATCCAACCTTTTTTATGAAAAATATACACGCAAAATCAAACGCAATTTACAAGCGTAAAAAATTATTTTTAATCGTATATATAAAAATAACCACTACACCCGCCTATGATCAAGCGTTAGCCGAGTTTTTATGTGCAATTCTCCCCTCTGCTTCTTCAGACGTCGCGTCCTAGCTCCAGAACCATGAAACGGACTGTACTCATCGCGTCATCCTCATTTGTTAAGTCCAAAGTTGTCTAATTGACATCTATTCAAATAGGGCCGCGTCGAAATTACTTTTCAATATGTGTGTTAAATAAAATTTCAAGACGTGTGTGATATAACTGTGTTTTTCTTCTCATTTTTAAAAGTGATCGTAGGCAAAGTACTTATCGCGTCGTCTTTCGTCATGTAATTTTTTCAAAATAGTGTGAAACAATAACTTTTATAAAATCAATAATTATTTATTTGGTTAAATATTAAAAAACAATTCCTAGCGTTTTTTATTTCTCAGATTTTAAATATACGGGTTATCAAACCGAAGAAAACTGGGGTCAATTTTTTAATTTCGTCTCAGTTCAAGTAATAACAAATCTTTTTGCGAAATTCTGTTGTGCGTTTTAAATTTCACTAAAAAGTTATACGTGTTTGAAAACTATTTTAAATAATATGTTTTCTTTTACAGTACGCAAACACGAGGTCGAATGCTAGGACAACCGTTACGATGGGGCTAAACTGAAACTACACGATATACGGCATAATGACGAAACGCACCAAAGGCTTGTTAAATTTTGTATATTTTTCAATGGAAACGTAGACATTTTTCTATCCTAGCAAAGGAGTCGTCAACTTAAGCGATATCTTTGTATCCGTCTTATCTTGTTTCACAAAGAACAAAAAGACGTCTAGGGACCTAAAATAATTCTTTTTAATAGCATGTTAAGCAAAGTTAGACTGAAAATAAGGGGGGCGTTTCCCCTTTTTATAACCAAAATACAAAGGCAAATACCTACCTCTTAAGGATGATGATGTTATCATCACATTTTGGATTTACAAAATGATCCAAAAATACCTGCTTAGTTGGCGACTTGACAATAACGCCCAACTCGCATTACATCATACTTATATGTACATATTATTTATTTATCGAATTAGAAAATATCACACCCCCCTTACCTACTAGTATCTTCCAATACATTCTTGTAGCAATTAATTAAATGTGTATATCTGTTAGAAGTAGTACTGCCAACGCAACATGTAAAGTCATATCTAAAAGTTGTCTGTTAATTATTAGAGGTATTTAAGACAATATATGGATTACTTTTTTTGGGTGTCATTTATTTCCATATAGTACGGACAAAGTGATTTTAGCCAGAAATTCTCCTCTCAGTCAACATCACACCAACACCTCAGTTCCCAAAAAATCTTACTTCGACGTCACGCCTAGTTGACCAGTGTAAATAATTACCAAGACAATATGAGTTGCCGAATTACACTACCATTTTTATTTTTTTTTTGAAGTGAACACTTTTTTAAGGGGTTTAGCACATTTTTCCCAGGTAGTGAATAAGATTGAGCGATCAGATTAACACTTATTCGAGTAAAGTCGACTAGAATCGACTTCAGCCAATCAAGAGAAATAATCAGTAACAAGAGGTATAAGATATTTAAAGTTTTATTTGGATTACCATGCACATCTTCTCAGTTTGTGTAATATAACAACTCGAATAATCATCTACCTAACTGCCAAATTTTAAACATTATAATCAATGCTTACAATATAATTATTTATTTTATCTACAACCATTTAGTAATACACGCATAATACTTATGTTAGTAAGAGTATTATGCTATGCGTAATACAACCAGTATTATCAGTGGCGTAGCTAGACGTTATGAGGCCCCTGGGCAAACATAAACCCTCATAAACTTATTCAAGAATATGAAATATTTCTCAAGAAAAAATTGTCTATTGTCATGAAGGCAAAGAGTAAAAATAGGTAACAGAAATAAAACATTTTTTTATTCAACAAATATTTATTAAATATGGATAACCAAGTGTGACAGTATAGATAAATGTTGATACTAAACAAATAACTTTAATTAGATAAGTATATTTATAAAAAAAAATACAAAATTTAATTTTAAAAGTTTCCTTTTCAAATGATATAATCAATAAGTTATGTGACTTACTTACCTTATTTTCTATTAGGCACCCTATTAAGAATTACTAGGCACAATACACAATACAGTGGTATTACTATAAAAAATATATAAATACCATTTATACAGTTTTTCTTAACAGATGAAAAATTTAAAGGACAAACAGAGCGTGAAAAATCACTTATATCTTTAATATGCCTATTTAGGTTAGGTTACAATCGTCGAGGCAGAAGACCGGGGAATCCCCCAAAGACGAGATGTAATTACAAAGCGGTGGTGTCGGGCGGCGGCGGTGGCGAATGTGATTTTTGATGTTTAAATTTAGTGGTTTGGTTAACTATTAAGAGTACAGATAGGGGCTATAATAATGACGCTAAGCTAAATCGCTAAACAGGTGCACTTTATTTAAAATAAAACTTTTTTCATCATTCATTTTCTGTTTTAGTATCTAGTTTAAGGCTAGGATAAAAGTAAAAAGTAATACCTTATGAATATAAAGTATGTATTTGGCAGCAAAATAATTACTTTGACAATAATTGGTAGTCATGACTAGTTAGTAAGTAGTATTAAATAAGTACAATACTTAAGCGAATTTGTTACCGACTGCTGCTTAAAAGCAATGTTTTACCGCGGAGCGCCGGCCCCTTCCGTACGCCGGGGACCCGAGAAACTGCCCCGGTAGGGCAGTACGATAGCTACGCCACTGAGTATTATTATATTATAAAACAACAAGTGTAATTGAAATTGATTTTTACGTTCCAATACAATTTTTGCAGCAAATTGGATTTTGTTGGGTTTAGGGAACGACGAAA
>MU185379.1:68433-81487 GCA_016904865.1 Pissodes strobi
TATATGCATTTAACTCTGATTAGCTATTGTTTATTTAAATTGTGTAAAATAATATATTGCTCATTAAATTTAAAGATGCGCTATTACGCTTATTATCAAAAAATAGAAAAAATAGCATCACACATTGATGGGAGTCAAATTTTAATTTCTTTCGGAGAAAAAATAAGAAAGTAAGAAAATAAGGCTATGATATTAACGAATTTAGTGCACACTGCAGGGCCGAGTTGTGGCAGTTGGAATAGTAAGTAAGTCATATCAAAGAATCCTTTGGCATAGCAATTTGACGTGGAATTTTGAACTTCTCTAAGGTAGTAATTTAACACTACTTCACTTGTCCTAATAGATGCCTTCAAGAATACGAAATTATAAATTTATGACTACTTATTTATTCAGTATCTTCTGAAACCAAATCCCCAAAGATACAAAAATACGACTTGTTTTTAGACTGCATTTGGATATATATGTCCGTCATGGGGACACCCTATTAGTTTGACAAGACTGTTACAAATTTCATTAAACGCCCTGCCGGATATGTTTTTTTTTTTCAGAGAAACTTATCTTTATTGGGTATACTATTAAGTGTGTTGGAGTCAAATTATGTCCATAATAAAGTCGTCTATAATTTATAGCGTATAAATTAAACTATGTGATAAAAGTAAGTTTGCTAAAGATTACTTGAATGTATATTAATAGTTTCCTACGTATCTAGACGGCGCATCATCGTCACTACATGAAATATTTCAGTCATAATTATTTATGACTTTAATATTAGCAGCTTAGCTCAGTGGATTTTAATTATTGAAATAGCGTACCGCAAATTGTATTCAAGATTTGGGACTCACAAACATTTATGGTCTAGCTAGGTCACCCAAAAAATGTAAGTTCAGTACAATTACAAAGGACCCCGCACCCGGCAAAGAGAGAATTTTGGAACCATACGATTTTTTTTTAATTTTAATATGTTGTAAGTATGGATAAGTACTTCACAAAAATGTATGTTAGAATATGGTGGCCCCCGCCCATTTGGCTACAGTGGCATATCAAAGTTACGCTAATCACCATACATATTTTTATTTTTTTTGCATTTTAAGCTAAAAATGAGTCTATATTTAATGGATTGTAACAGCTGTGGGTATACAAAATAATTTTTAAGATGTAAGTCCAGTGGCGTACATAAAAATATTAAAAATATTTTTCACAATTTTTTAATATTTTTATGTACGCTACTGGACTTACATCCTAAAAATTATTTTGTATGCCTACAGATGTTTCAATCCATTAAATATAGACTCATTTTTAGCTTAAAATGCAAAAAAAATAAAAATATGTATTGTGATTAGCGTAACTTTGATATGCCACTGTAGCCAAATGGGGGGGCCCACCATATTCTAACATACATTTTTGTGAAGTACTTATCCATACTTACAACATATTAAAATTTAAAGAAATTCGTATGGTTCCGAAATTCTCTCTTTGTCGGGTGCGGGGTCCTTTGAAAACGATCGAATTAACGAACTTTAGCGAGGCACGTACATTTAGAAGAATGAATATATTCTAGTGTTATATTCATTGCATCCCCAACTATAAAAGTTGAAAGGTAGCTCTCTATTTTCTATGCTATATCCTATTTCAAAAGACAATTTTAGCCACATTTTATGTGAGGCCTTTGGTATCTAAATTGTCCTCAACAATAATAATTATTGCTCGTCATATTCCAAATTTTAGTTTTTTTAACGTAATATAGCAACAATAACCACCTAAATAATATGTACCTAACGGTAATACATCTTTGATATCCTGAAAGTGCAGATCATTTATTAAAATTTGAGACAATAAATTTTTAATTTCGGAAGTCTTATTGAGAGCAATTTTCATCTGGGTCATAGTCAGGTGGCTCCTAGAACTTATTAACATTAATACGGCCAAAACTGCGAGCTGAAGTGTTAATATAGATTGAATTCCAAGTTTCTTTTCTGTCTCATATAACTGTCGCACAGAAATATGACAATGACCACCTGTCATTTGCCTATATTTACCAAATTTATCTTCAAGCGGGTCTGTTTGAAATTTCCCTAAGAGAACATAATTCATATCATCTATAGCTTTTAGCAATTTTTGTTGTAAACTTAGGTACGTCTTTTGGAAAACCGAAGACATGAAGTTTAGGACCATTTTTATAGTTTCCATTACAGCCCGGAATGCAGCACTTTTGAGGCATAATTACACTAAGTATCAGTTACCCCACAACTATCCGAAAACGAGAGAAAAACATACAATTAAATACGAACGAAAACTTATAAATTGCGCCGTACACCAACCGCCGAGTAACAGATCTTTAAGTCCGAAATATATAGTTTCATGTATTTAAAAATACGACTAACAATCTAAATTATATACGTAAATATACAACGAAATATTAGGTACAAGTTTCACGCACTTAAAAACCACATAAATAGTTCCGTTTTCACAAAGATGCAAAAATAGCACTAATTACCAATTAAGGCAGTCATTAAGTATGGCAAAGTCACAAACTAATCGTTATAAGTAAAGTACAGTAGACTCTCGATAATTGGCGGGTGTTGGGTTAGTTTGGGTACTGCCAATTATGGAGATCGGAAAATTATTCGGCGAGTTTAAGTATGATTCTAAGTATGTATGTAAAAAGAAGGGGCCTGGCTATATTTTATAGGTATAGATACATTATATGAATAATGTATCTAGTACATTTGTACCTATGTATGTATTTAGAGAGATGGTTAGTAATAATGCCCGAGATTTAAAACGTACTTATTTACTTGCTCCCATTTTGAGAATTTCTAAACAGCGCGCAGCGGCGGCCACCAATTATTCGGCGTCGCCGATCATCGAGCGGCAGATTATCGAGAATTCATTGTATTATCCTAGGAAAGTGCACGAACTTGGTAGTAGTGTTAGATGATTAAATAAATATATTACCAAACAGCACATTATAAAAAGAGGAAAGAACATCTTATGGAAATATGTTATTTGGAATATTGCAGAAATTGTAATGTAAGAGATGCATTCTTTATATACGGGCATCCTAATATTCGCTACTATCGTAGTAGCCTGGAAACGTTACAACCAATCGCGCCTTGATCGCTATTATCCTTCCACCAGCAAGCCCTCCTCCCACATCTTCGCTCCAAATAGCAAAGGCCTACATGCACAACGTCACGGGTTAAAATTTTGTGAGCACTTAGTCCTTTTGTAGAGGTGTTGTTGGAACCGATCGACTAAGAGATAAAGCGAAATTATGAAAATATTTTTCAAAAAAGCATTGCGATACTATTTTTTCGTTAAAAATATTCATTGATATAATATGAGCCCGGATGCCACTGGTAGAAGTAGAATAATTTCGGTTATTCTTAAGCCTGGTTAGGCTAAAATTTAGCCGTCTTAAAGATGTTAAGGAAAACCGATTTTTTACAATTTTCAACACCCTGTATCTCAAAAATAAGACGGTTGCAGAACTACGTTAATATATATTTTTTTCCTTAAAATCATCCAATAATGAAGACTCTTAAGGATTAGCACTCAAGTCTGAAATACCCTTTCTCAACAAATTCAACGTTATAGGTAAGCTTTTAGCAGAGTAGATTTAGGTTATTCGGAGGAACTAATTCCCACAAAGACGGGGTTTTAATAGTGTAGTTCATTGTTGTTATTTTTTTGCTATACTAAAATTCTAGGAAAATTTGAATGTGCATAATGCGCTTTTTAGCCGCCATCTTGAGAAAATTTTTAAAAAATCATACAAGATCCTGTATAGTCTGTAGTATCAAATTGCAGAAAAATTCATGCTGGAAAACATTATGATATTAGTTTTAAAAAATAAATATAAATATCACACTAAATGTTTAGAAAATTTATGCGTGTAAAAATATTCCAACTGGAAGAAAACCATAGAGATTTTTATAGCTTGTCGAGTGCTGTTTATTTTAACCCTTCGTAGACATGCTAGATTGTGGGTTAAAATATGGATAATATGTTTATCGAATAAACCTAAATGCGATCAAGCAAAAGTCGAGGTGAGTTAACACTTCGTGTAAGAAGAATGGGTGATAGTCATCAAGCTTTATGAAAATTGAGCCACCCTGCATGTTGTGCGGCATGTTATGAGCAATCTGACAGATGTATCTCGTCCTAGCAGTGAACAACATATTGCAATATTCTATGCTAGAAAGTCTAGAGATATGAAGGATTTTCGTAAACTACTTCAATTGTTGGAAGATCCATTTGACTCACAATGCGTTGAGCTACATCATATTTTTAGTGGACCAGTAGATAGTCAGCATAAGGTAATCCATTTCAAAGTGGCTGGAAAACCTTTCAACTTTGTGACCATCCTGTCATAATAAAGATAATAAGAAAATGTATTGTCATCGACGGATCTATTCAATATATTGATACAGGACTCCTCACCCAAAGAATGGTGGTATATTTGTCTCAAAATCCCGATCTGCAAAATTAAAAGAGAAGAAAATATATTATATCTCCTCTATTTGATCCAGAACCTCCGCTATTGAGAAAAAGTGACAAAACGTAATTGGCAACTAGTTTAAATTACATATTACCTGCGGAAACATCATAATATGTTCTGCACCAATCAACAAATTGCCATGGCAAAAATTGAGAAATTTTCAGATGTGTTACAGCTATATAGCAGTCATATTGCTTAACACTAGAACGTTGTGACAATTGCATTTGTTGTAGAACACTATAAAGTTGTTTGTAGTGTAGGTTCTAGAACATCTGACATGTGCAAAACAATCATCAGAAACAGTTAAATTTTCTGAGAACTCTCTTCTTCTCATTGGTAAAGGACTCTTCCTTTCTAATAGTCAAAACAAATAGTGCTTTATCTATGCTTGGGAAACCCTTGGAAACGAATGGTCCACTGTAATTCATGCTACAGATGATGCTGTCACTGTTGTTGTAAAAACAGCACTGACCTTGGTAGAAGAAAATCATGTAAGAGTACTGATACCGATATTAATGAACTTATGATTTACCATAATTCACGAAATATTTGTTTGCAGTCATCTACGTTCAGTGATACAAAAAGTAATATTAAATCGATGCAACATGTGCCGAAGGAAAATGGATGCAAAATTATTCTCTGTTCACTTGCTTTATATGATCGCGATTCATATAAATATCGAAATTTTTGGAAATATTGCGCTACTCTATTTGGATTAGAAAATGCAAAGAGAAAGGAACTTACAGATATTGGCAACAAAGTATTGGTATGATTTTACAAACAGTGACTCTGCACATACTACGGTATAATCTGTATGTAAAAAAATCATAACTACCAAAAATGAACTTAATATTGCAAGATTGCCGCTTACTGAAGATGCTGCTGCTGTTCATCTTCTCCGTACACACTTACAATGTGCTTGTTGGAAAACTATGGGTACCAAGATGGTTAATTCCGAAGGGCTTGAAAAACAATTATTTTAGTTAAACCTATTTGAAATGTACCATAGATTAGAATAGGTGTAGGTAATACAGGTAAAATTACCATTAAATCCTTCAAAGTCTAAAAAAATTGACAATTTTATTCCTGTCGAAATGAGATACTCCTTAGCCTTAGATTAGAGATTACATATTATTAATCTATTCTACAAATGCCGAGAAAATCAAGAGGAGCAAGAGGAAGATTTAATGCAAATTTTCATAGACATAAATCTATCAATACAATTCTAAGGGTAAAAACCTATTTGAGGAAAATAAAACTTTACATGATGACCGGAGACTGATCGCACCCAAATCTTTTTTTTCTTTTTTGCTATTCGCGGTTACGATAAAAGCTGCCCCAGTTATTAATACGTCTTCGTCAGTAGACATTTTCAACACAACTGAATTTTACCGGACTATTAATGTTGATGCCACTACTCATGGGAGTCGGAAGGGGGAGGGGCACCTCGACAACTAGAAATCTATATAAACATTTCAAAATTTCTTTTCGACCTTGGGTTTATTATTAAAATTTCGGATTGACCCCCCCTACCCCAGCCCTAGCTCACAAGCTGGTGTCCTTGCCACTTCTTATCACTTCAATGTGGACGTGTTGCTGCATTCGGTAAAAGCTACCAGAAACCCGCTGGTTTTGCCGATTGGCAAAGCCGACTTCAGTGTGAACACGGCTTTAGACATTATTTTCAATTTTAGTATACGTTAATAGGATATAAAATAACATATTTTAGTAAGAAAAGCCCTCTAATATTTTCCACAACAAAGTGATACACCCATGGATATTTTTCCATTTGACTGTTTTTTCCTATTAGCGTGATCAATTCTACATAAAAAATGGTATCTTGGGCACCGAACCTATACGATAAGAAGAACTACTCAACCGCGGCTTCTTTGATGTGCGTGTTCAGCGAGCGCTACAATGGAATCGTAGTTTTTTGCTTGGTTGCTTGATAACGTTTGGTGGACTCTCGCCGCACACAGGTCGAATTTCAATAAAAGCTGGCCAGAAACGATATTTTGGTTTGCCGTATTTTTAATAAAATTTATGACGAAATTATTTATAACACTCTAGTACTCTAGTTGGCGTTGGAAAAATAATTGATATCATTTGAATTATTTGCAGCGCACTCTCAGACTTACGATATGGTTTTTTATTAGCGTTATTATTTTCACCAAATAAATATTTTGATAAAGTTTGTATTCAACTGGCTGTTTCCAAAATCTATTAACCAACGTTTTTAGTTAGTTATTAGTAACAATACTCAAGGTATATTATAACTAATATTTAAAAGATTTTGATTTTTCTGGTTATTGCATAGCGTTGGTGATTTAAAATATAAAAGATTGATATATTTATCAAATCATAATTATAAATTCGTAATATAATAACATTTTTGTTAATGATTTCATCATATTTCCGACTACGAATCTACTGTAATATGTACATTACAATTCTGACAAATGAGATCAAAAAGAAAATCTTGCTCGAATTTGGACCATTTTTTATATTCAATTAAATTTTGGCGTTTTGGGTGATTTTAAAATTGGTTAAAGGGTTCGCACAATATTTTTACTGTATATTTATGAAAATACTTTTTTTATAATTGGATAAATTCGTAAAAATTTCCGAAAAATTACCTAATTTACTTAAAAATTATTTTCTTCTTTTTTTTAACACAATAGCCCAGGAGATTACGGTGATTTTAAATTTTAATGATTGAGAAAACTGTGATTTTGAATTTTAATTATTAAGGAAAAGTAAATTAATAATTAATTTTTTATTTATGAAAAATGCTTGTTCTAGTCACACAAGAATCAATGTTTCATTATTTTTTATTTCTTTGCTTCAGATCGAAGTTATTTAACTATAACGTATAGCAATTGTTGGAAATACTTCAAAGTTTTCCTGACCAAAGTAATAATGCAAAATTTCTTAAATTGAAATTAAAAATATCCGAATTAATAGGATATCAAGATTTTCCCAATGAGTTTAGGTCGACTTCCAATGCTTTTTACTATAAATATATTTTAAAGTGGAATCAATCAAGTAGAATCAAAGTGAAGTTTGTAGAAAAAAAAAATAAAATTAGCTTACAACTGTAGTAAAATTAGAACAAATATATTGTAAAAGGACGCAAAAAAGTAGCATTCAATGAGTGTAGTGAGCGGTTCAAAAGACCAAACCACTCCGAGAAAACTCAACACCACAGGAGTTAGCTTAGGCCGCTCAAATGAGCTACAGATCTTATCTGCATCGAAAGTTCTCAAATCTATTAGTACTGAACCCGAGCAAGCCAAAGTTTTTGAAAACAAAAATAATCAAGATAATATGCATTTCGAGTTAAATGCTGATGAAGTATTAGGTCTAATAATTATTGTAGAAGTTAATTTGTCTAAGCATCAGTATAAACTTATCAAAACGCAAGCTGAAGAAAAGAATTGCAACTTACATCCTTTGTATGAAAAAGGTTTGGCGACCAAAAAAATGTTATCTCACATAGGGCGGCTGGGCGATTATTAAAAGTAATAATCGTTTATTATTTGTAATAATCGATTATTCTCGATTAATCGATATAATCGACTAATCGAAATAATCGACTAATCGAAATAATAGATTATTAATCAAAATAATGGATATAATCGATTCGTCCAAATAATCGATTAATTGAAATAATCGATGAATCGATATCATCGCTTAATCAATATAACCGATTGATCGAAATAATCGATTAATCGATATTTTCTGAACTATTAATCGGCTAGTCGATTAATCGAAAATTTCTTAAAAGTTAATCGAATAACAATTATTTTTGCCTACCCCTAATCCCATAATATTTTAGTAAGTGAAACTGAAGCCGAAATTTCGGTAGAATCATTATTGCACCATATTGGTGCAAGACTGATGTTATTACAACACGAGCCAATAAATACTTTGGCTGAATCAGCAGATAAAATTTAAAATTTAGTTTTAATTTGTAAATATGGCTTTGATGGTACCTCGGGACAGTCAGAATATAAGCAAGTGTTTTTGAACAACAGCTGCACGATGCTTCTATATTTTTTACTAGCTTTGTCCCTATTAGATTATTTTTAAAAATAGCGATAACTCTGAAATACTGAACGCGTTTCTGCCGTCCAATTAACATTAATTCTGCTCGTGAGACTCCTGAATTAATCGCTGTAAAAAAAAACAAAATTTCGATTATCAAATTAAAAATTTACAAATGATTTTTATACATGGTTTTTATCGTTCGTGGTAATTGATATGGTATATTGTATATAACTAATAGATTATCCAAAAATTCAACAATAAAACATATTTGTTTAAAACACGATATTTTAAACGTGTAATACTTAATAACTTTTATGTCTTATTTTTGGTAAACCATATTTTGGCCAGCTTTGCTAGAAATTCGACCAGTGTTCGCATGCCAATATCCTGCTAGCTTTCGCGCGGGCAAGGAGGCACAACACTGACATGCCGCCGACGCCGCGGAGAGTGAATCTTCTTATCGTATGGTTAATGTTCGGTGTCTTGGGTCTTTTCGCATAGGACGCACCGTTCTCAACTAAAACAACTAAATAAAAATTGCTTCGTTTAGCAGTACTGACGAATAACTTTTGGAACACAAATAAAATATAAATTAAAAACGGTAATTTTTAATTTTTTTGTGACCCCCCCTCTGATAAAACCCACGAGCCGTCATTCATCATTATCAATGTTAATAAAAAATTAATAAATTTAAACCCTTGTGTGTTCATATGGACTTGTTTTGATAAATTGGCCTAAGGAACAAATATTAGCAAGGCACTAAAGAATATGTTGTGTTCAAGAATGTATTCGTCAGTACTGCTACATGAAGCAATTTTAATTTAATTGTTTTAAACGATGCGTCCTACGAAAAAAAAAACAAGATACCATTTTTATGTAGAATTGATCAGGCTAACCGGAAAAAATATCTACAGAGAACATGTCTGCAGGGCACGCCACCGGTGGAGCAATAGAATGACTTTTCTTACTAAAATATGTGGTTTTATATCCTTGTAATAAGTACCAAAATTCAAAATAATCTCTAAATTACCTTCGTAAATATTTAAAAAAATCGATTTAAAAAAAAATTAGCAACAAATTTAAGCCATTGCTAACATAATCTATAGACTCTGATAATATGTTTATAAGAACTTTTTTTTTCATAAAATGATCTAGGGAATTACATCCTGAAATATTAGCATGTCGCTAAGGAAGAATCTATACATTTCAAAACCTTTCATGTATGTGGGCTACCAGAATTCATTCTTCCTATTTATTATGTATAATATTTTTCAGCAATCTATTATACAATGTAAATAAATGAGAAGAATCGCTCTTTAAAACTGCCTTTAGCCGAACCTTTGGTTCTTGTAGTGTAAATAGCTTAATTTTGTTAGGACAGGTTGAAATGATATCCACTCTAAGATATCTCCCCATTAACTTCAAAATAATCAGCTCTAAGATTTTTTGAGTGAATGCTGCACAAGTTTTGTGTTGAAAATGGCTATAAGAACAATGCTTGAAATAATCTGCAATAAGTTGTAAATTGTCTAATATTAGTATTTATTACAATCTCTTAGAAATTGGTTCTGAAACAGCTTCGCAACTAGTGAGATGAAGCAAATATTTATGAAGCATTTATGTTTGGCCTTATTTTTCCCGATTATTTTTGATGAAAAATATTCATAAACTGGAAATTCTCCTCCTTTAGGGTGCCTATTTTATTTTATCCTTGTATTCCTATTTAAAATGTGATTAAGTATTTGATACAAGGTCATGGGCAATACTATTTCAAACGTACAATTTTGCGGGATGAAATACGCTTTGTCAACCTGACAGAAATACCTAAACAGTTTTAAATCCAATCATAATTTTTCAGTGTCTATCAATCATTCCATCGTGATTGGTAAAGGGGATTATCGTTAGCACTCAGTGAAATGTAAATGTGCATCCACGAATCGCCTAACCAGTAATCAATAAAATGAACAATTTTAAAACATACACTTACTTTTACTGGAAACAAAAACTTTAAAGATTGAAATATAAAATATATTTATTAGAATAACTATGTTCGAAAAGAAAAAAATGCCTTTGCTTTATTTAAGTAGAAAAAACTAGTATATAGGGTGTTTTCAGTATCTCGTTCTTTAAACATCTCTAAAAGCCTCCTGGCAAGCCAGTAAGATCTATTGAAGGTAGGGTAGTGCTAATTTTATATAAAATGTTTATGTCAAAACCTCGGCTTTATATAGGGGACGTGAAAATAATCTTGGTGCATCATATTATTTCTTTTTCTAAAGAGCTTCGTAACAGAGATATATGGGACCCAAAAGGGTGCATTTTGGGTTGTAACGTTTAAGAAGTAGCGTGTATTTTAATAAAATTTTGGTATATTATAATATAACCGATAAGGTTAGAAAGAATCACTGAAAAGACCAAGGACTTGTCACGTCATTCATGCGCCCAAAGCTTTGATAGCTGTCGCTTTTCAGAGCTAATGCCCGATTTAGTAGACACTTTGGACAATTCTCTTAAAAAGGGTACTCTGTATTTATATAAAAAATATCAACTATTTGCGAGGAAAATTTGAACTATGAGCCCAATAATACCAGTAATTACACGTCATGAGAAATTAATTAAGCTCTTTGTTGTCAGCTAATTTAATTACGATAGCTAAACGAAATAATCTGCCACTACATACTACTTAATTAACAATCATCAGAAAAAAACCAATGGACTTGACAGCGCCTTATTTAAGATGTGGGCTGAACCTGTCGATTTTTTTTTCTATCAGATCCAATTAAAATCTTTATAATAAAGTTTATTATTAACTATAGAAAATTTACGTACAACGTAAGCATTTATAAATTGATGAATTCATGAGGTAATAAACATGAAAAAAACTGGTAAAAGGTAATTATTGGCTTCAAACACAGGACTCTTCCAAATATTCTCAAAATGATAGTGTTACTTTACTTCTACACTTAGTAGTAATGAAGCTACATATAATATTTTATAACTCTATTGTCTTAAAATGTCACTTTCGATGCTGAGCAAAACTAAAGCGCTGAGCCTGTCTTCTAACATGGAGGTTCGAAGCCAGTTTTCAATTTTGAAAATGACCTTTTTCCACTGCTGTTTGTGACTATAAGCACAAAGTACTAAATGAAAAACTTTTGTATTCCATGCATAAATTTAATCCAAAAGGACATCTAAATCAGCGTAACAGAGCGCTTTCGGCCATAGCCATCATCAGTGTTACCAAAGACAATTCACTTGTCTTTGGTGTATGGCCGAAAGCGCTCTGTTACGTTGATTTAGATGTCTTTTTGGATTAAATTTATGCATGGAAAACAAAAGTTTTTCATTTAGTACAGTTCGTACATGCACACAGCCTTCACTCTTCATTTATTATAAGCACAAAGGCAATCTCAATATTAGGAAAACAGTAACAACTTTTAATGTTTTTTTAAGATGAGTTTATACATCCACCCCACTAACGACTTAAAGACTTGGAGTATATTAGTTTATTTCTCAATTGATCGTCTAAGTCATTGATATATGTTTCTGCTATAAGTTTTGATCTGCTGCAATTATCTCTTCATTGTATTCAACACGGAAAAAAATCTGTTCTATATTATTTAAAAATAATGCAATACTTGAAATCTTAGACTGACATGAAATATATTATTCTTATTAAGAGAGTAATCTACAATTAATTCAAAAATACACTTCGTGTTGACTTTAAATAATAGCTGTATTTATTTAAAAAATATTGTATTTAAATTGATAATAAAGTGTTCTTATATTCAAGAAAAACAATAAACTTAAGAGCCGATGAAACTAGTACTTACGCCAAATGGAAATATTATTGGTTTAAATGTGCAAAAATCACATTCGATACTTGTTAGTAGTTTTGAACAGAATTATATTCTCCTTAAAACCAATACACTTATAATTAAAGTAAATCTTTTATATTCATTCCAAGAATATAAAAAAAAAGTATAACTATATTCTTCATAAGAAACTTACGATTTATCGGGTGCCTGTTGCATCAAATTGTTATAGCATGAAGTAACATTGGATGTTCGACTACAGACGTGACCAGTTCAATTCCTGATTTCGTTTTGAGTTCATTTTAAAATGGAAGCTTTGTTAAGCGAATGGAGATTGGAAGATCTCACAAATCAGTTTAAACGTAAATACAATAATTTTATTCATTTATTTGCTCTTCTATCTACACGTAGGTTTAAATATTGCTTGCTTTATTTAAATTAATATGTAGAGAACTTTGTTAGGTATTTGGCGCCAAATCATGGCGTCCTACTTTTCGTTTGTCAAATTAGTCAGCTACATATTTAAATATTTCTTTGAGTTGCAGCATACACAATTATAGCATAATAATATAGTATTTTTAGGGATTATTTAAAGTATAGGCTAATGTATCGACATTATACATGATGTAAATATGTTCTATATTGTTGTGGAGGATTCATTCTTACCCTGGAATTGATTGCCTTTGGC
>MU185379.1:95676-107498 GCA_016904865.1 Pissodes strobi
CTTGTTTTATAGTGCAACTGTTATGAAAGCGTAACTCAATCACCTATGAAGTTTTTTCGCTTAAATTCAATGATTTTCTAAACTTTAAACAATTTAGCGAAAACCTCTTCGCGGGTCCATGTAACATGAGCCTTATCTGTCTCATCCCCATATATCTCAACTTGACCCTCGATCCAAGCCCCCAAAGCTTTTTCGGGAACTCACTGGGTGATCCCCACATAGGAATCAATACGCGATCCTCACATAGGAATCAATACGCGGAGCTTTTTCTGGCTAAGTCGTCCGCGGCCTCGTTGCCTGCACTTCCTCATTAATAAGGAGCGCATGCGAACAGACGGCAACGCGACCGCGCTCATGGCGCTGGCGTCGTAAGTCCTGTCTTACTACCGGAGCAAAAGAAAATCCTCCTGCCACCGACATTGACCCTTAACGATTTTCAGACACCCATCCTGATAGTGAAAATTTCCGCGTGGAAAACCGTAGTGAGCTCGCCCAGTGGAGTGGTTAATTCCCGTCCCACGGCCTCACAGTATGCACCAGCTCCAGATAGTGTTTCCAATTTGGACCCATCTTTAGACCAGACTAGTTCATATCAGGGCCGTACAGAATAGGAACTTTAGACTTCCGTCGAAGCCCATATAGGTATATTAGCAACTAGTCTTAAGCGTTTTTTGTTTTTTATAACTAGTAGTTCTTCTTCTATAATCTGGTTTGAGATTACTTTTAAAGCTCTTAAAAGCTGATTTGATTATTTTGTTTTGCTGCAAACATGTAGGTTCCTAATTTTCACTAGCTGAATTTCTTAGAATAAATAAACATTATATTCTAAAGATATACATTATTTTCTCTAAAATCCAAGGCTTTTAATCTATTTTCTATAAGATCAATAAGGGCGTATCTCGTAAGTAGAGGCGAAAATAATAATTGTTAATCGCGTAAGGTAAAGGCGTATCTTAAATAAAATCGTAAAAATTCACACTAATGTCTCCACAATTTGGCTCGTGCATCGTATTAATCTTACTTTGTATAAAATAAGCCTCAAAAATAAATCTTCTAAGTTTAGTACTATCTGGCTTGCGTTTAAAATAGTATAGACATTTTTTCTTAAATCGCTCTCCTGAAAAATTGTTGAAAACTATATAGGTACGCCTTTAGATATTTTCAACTGCTATTTATTCTTTAGAATAGGTACTGCTATTTGCCAGTGAAAGTACCCAGCTTTAGACAGTTATAATATTCCGAAAAAAAAACAACACATTTTATGTGGACTAATTTAGACGCGAGCTACCAGCACTACTGATACAGAATATTTGCGAATTATATATGTAAGTCTGAGACAAGTTAGTTCCTTTTAAAGACGTTAATAATGATTTATTTAAAATACAAATGTATGACTTAGGAATTCTTTACTATGTAAATTAACGATTGTATCATGATATCTTGAACAGTAATTAGGTCAAACCAGCTTGCCACTAACAATTATAGCGACACATGGCTGTTTGTATAAAGCGCCAATAAAATTAATGTTTTCTAACTGGAAAAGATGTCAACAAACTCGTCTAGTGTATATTGGACCGCATTAGAGTCCCTACGACAAACAAGGAGAAGGCGGGATAATGAAAACACAATTTTAGGATAATCTGAGCAAGTCTTAGTGCAAGTGTTCTGCGAAACCATTCTAGAGGGGCTTAAATGCGATTCTAGTTTTAATGTGACAGGGGTGATGACACAAATTAATTCGTTGATTGAAGATGCTAAATTTAAAAAATTGTATTCAGAACATGTCACAGATTTTAGGAAATTTTACTAAAAACGCTGCGCACCGAAAATATATCCTGATTGTTTCAGATATAAGTCTATTAATGATTACTTTCGCTTTCAGTTGAATATAATACATAGTGATACAGATCCTTGCTACTCCGCTAATATTGGATTAAAAACAAAAATAAAATCTATTTATCTCAGTGCTAAAATCACTACAGCAAGCAAAGTAAAGCCTAGTGTTATTTCTAATATAGCCTATGTTTTACTATAGCTGTCCCATTTTGTATAGTATACATTATACGTCCATTCCCCGTTTTGAGGGTTGGGGTGTTCGACCGATCAACAGCGTAGACCTTTTTGGTAGCCTGCTGTAGGACTAAAATCAATTGAAAAACCATTTTTGGAACAGTTAAATCTGTCTGCGGATTCATCAATGCATCTCCGAAAAGAAAAGAATTAATATTTTACAACAAAAAATAAAAAGGAACCACTGTAAGAGATACGAGAAAAATGCAAGGCACTTAATTTGTTTAAAATGAATTTTGTTATCAAATAAAATAAGAAATGTGAGTGTTTAACAGGCCCGTATTATTGATTTTTGCTAAATTCTAAATCGTTACCCGGATCTCCGCCAATGAACTAATTGAGAAGTTCAACATGAATACGAAATAAAGTGCTCAAATCCTTCATTAAGGTCTGACAAATATTATTCGAATGTCGTTTCTCATTAATTATTAGCGATGCCACGAATATTCGGTGCGTATTCGGTATTCGGCATATTCGGCCATTTTTTTTGTATTCGGTATTCGACCGAATACTATATATTCGTCAGCCGAATACCGAATATTTATTGATCAACAAAATCGCACAAAATTACTAAAAAAATTTATTTATTTCACTATTTCATTAAGAAATTATACCACACTTAATACTTAAAATCTATCAGTGGTAAGTTATGATGAATAAACACATTTTAGCATCATTTGTTGGGAGCAAACGACGGCGCTTTTCTTCATAGATGAATTTTGTTAGATTTGGATACTCTTTTGAGTTCACTGCCCACAATTTGTAAGGGTCCGCCGTCCGATCTAGGCGAGTGGTTTTTAAATAAATATCAATTTCATTTGCTATAGCACTTTTCCTCATAACTTCACTTTGGTTATTGTATTATTGTGGCGATTTTCTCAAAACAGTTGCAGAAACTGTTGCGTATTTCGATGTTTGGATTTGTATAATTTTCATTAGTATTTTTTTTCTTACAAGATGGAGAAGAATTATCATTGGAACTACTACATTTGTCACAACTCATTTGCGCTTTCCACTTGAGCTAATCCCAGGAAATTACTTCTGAAACGCGTGTTAAGAAACGTGGCAATTAGATATTTGTCGTTCTCATGCAAGTGAAACCGTTTTTCAAGCTCAACTTTAAGTGAACATCTTAATTTTAACAAATTGGGTGTTCGATCTGCAGTTTCTTTCTTTTCCAGGTATTTCAAATTTCAACAATGTGACAACATGTGGAATCATTTCAAAGATGCAGGAAATACCTTGGCTGGTTATTTTAGTTATGACTTCGAACGGTTTCAGAAGTTTTATGCATTGCTTCATTAACTCCCACTGTGACGGTGTCAAATTGTCCAAAAATCCTTGATCTGTTTCTGTTAAGTACAAAAGACTATTCTACTAATCGCTTCATTAAATAATACGTCGAATTCCAGCGTGTGCTAACTTCTTGCACTAGCTGGTGATTTAGCATCTTAAGCTCTTGTCGAATAGATTTCAGCTTTTATTCTACTATACCAGAGTATTTAAAATACAACAAGTCGTCTCGCAGCAGTGGCGATCATCTCCGTACCTCCGCCAGGGACTTCAGCGATTACTTGACGACACGTTGCAGTGAATAAACAAAACTCTTGGTTAAATCATATTCTGCGACTGGTACACCTTTTATCATATTGGTTCCACTGTCGTGAACAAGCAACTCTGAGGAATATTCCATCTTTCCGCATTTGCATTAAGCACTTTTGCGATATTGCCTCGTCACGTAATAGTCGGAAGCCGTTATGAGCAAAACACAGCGAACTGCTTTTCTGCCAAATGTTCGGCTACCGAACATTCGACGCTTCGGCCCAGAGCATGACCGAATATTCGATATTCGGCCAAATCAATATTCGTGGCAACTCTATTAATTATTAATAAAAGGAAAACACGAAAATTTTTTTAACACCGTGTGTTTTCAAAACGAAGCGACATTCGAAAACATTTTATATCACATTTTCGTCTTACAATTGCGTGAGGATTCACCAGTTAAATTTTTTTACCGAAAGTGGGAAACGCCCTCTACCTTACCTTAGCTTAAGGATACCATAAAGACAAGTATTAGAAATTTATGTGGAAGGAGTAAGGAGCTACGCGTCAACTTTAAGTCAAATGTTGGAGAGCAATATTTGAGAACCCTGTTGCGTTGCAGCGCTCGCAATTAATGTAGCGCGAATTATACAAAATTGCGACATATTTCGGAGCATTGCCGGGCGCCGCGCTCAATGGTGTAACAATAGGATGTTTATAATTCTATCTTTCTCTTTCCATAATCTCAAAATCAAATTCCATTGCAAAAATGGATGTGGATGCTTCTAAAAATACTCACTAGTAGTGTCATTTTTATTTATAGCATTATGAAGAATTTTCATGCATCCGTCAGCACTCTGATTCTGATTAATATTATAAATAGAATAACAATAAAAAAGTGGCAGCTTCATATCGCATCACAAATTCATGAAAATTCTCTTCTTGGTGATATTTATATATTTTATGTAAAAACACCCACCGCAAAAAATCCTTTATACGGCCCTGCGTCCTTTATTTAACTTCACTATATTGTCAAGATGCAAGAGTTCAACATGTTTGCAAAATATGTCCGTAGGAATGGAACAAAGAGTTTTCTTCTTCACATAACACTTATTCGTATCGATATTGGTTTGATGTCTATGTTTGCAGATTTTTTAAATCACGAATCATCGATATCAGTCTTTAGTGCGATGAAGCGATGTACTGTACTTATAATACGTTTTGGTTGAAAGTCGGGAAACCGGATTAAATATTTTTTTCTTCAAACGTCAGTAAATCCGTCATTACTCGACTGTGTAGGCGGCCGTGAAGTTTCGTTTTTCCTCCGCCGGAGCTTTACTTTTCACTTTTCCGCCGGCGGAGGTAAAAGTGTTGTCATAGCAACATAGATACAATACAAACAGACAACAAAATAAGCGTCAACAACTCAAGATTTATTAAACTACAATTTGTATTTATCACTCAATTTGTGACTGCATTTCTAAAAATCACTAATTTAGGAACAAATTGGTTATTATTTAATCGAACTTACCCAATAACTGCTTATCAATATGGAATTAAAACGCAATCGGAGACGGAATCTTAAAAAAATAATTATTGTTGACAGTGTCCACTGACAGCTTTATGTTACATAAATTCACCGACACCGGTCTAAGCAAGGCCACCTACGACCGTGGTCTAAGCCGCCTTGCGAACCCATTTATCTTTAATAATTACAAGATCAATCGACTTACCTGTAAGGAAGATCGATCGGAATTATCCGAGCATCTCCGCCATCCCTCATTACACTTTGTAGTATACAACTTTTTCCCAATCGGTACAATTTTTAAAGAAGTTATCTAAAAACATGGTGATTCAGCCGACCCTGGCTAGCCGCTCGAGCTCATGCATCGCCTTGATGCGTCATTACAATTTTGGTTCGTGAGATTTTTGATGACATTGCATTTGGGGTGATAGGGAGAAGGTAAAGACTGGGTGGGTTTGTAATGAGGGATGGCGGAGATGCTCGGATAATTCCGATCGATCTTCCTTACAGGTAAGTCGATTGATCTTGTAATTATCCTTCGCATCTCCGCCATCCCTCATTACTGCTAATGGTTTGACTGTTGTCTGGGTGATAGGGCTTTTTGTGAGTGAGTATTACATTTTGTTTGGTTTTGCTACTTGTGGTATCGATTGCATCTGCAAATGCAGCGATCTTTTAGCATATTTACAGTATCTGTGAATGCCGTAATTTCTGTTTTTGAACAAAAAAAATAGGTATGTTCACTAGCTGCAACTGCAATTGCAGACAGTGGAGGGTACGATCGATTGTATCTGCTAATACAACGAACTATTCACCTTTTATTGACTGGTAGCACCCTTTTTCCTTTTATGCGTTCTATGTAAGTCTCTAATAGTGTGACTATACATAGTTCAGGTTGATTAATAAAATAAGGTAATATCAAACTAGGTTGAAGCCTGTTTAAGCCACTTGCTTTTATTTTATCCGCGAATCTGATTTCAATTATGTATTCATATTTAAAAATATTGTCTATTTTTACTTCCGGGTTGTCCGTGATTTGTGTGCCGTTATTAGTATTAAGAGTGTTACTAGCTTTAAAGTTAGATTTGTAGATTTAAGAATTCGTGAGGGTACATGCTCTTTAAGCGCTGTAGAACTGGGTAGGAACCCCAAGTAATTGAGTATTTTGATTTTGGGGGTCTTATGTTAAATGTTCCATTGAGAAAACTTTTTATAACCGCTTCGTCTTTTGTTTGAGTAGGATGACTCCGAAGACAATTGAATATTTAGGAGCTCAAGAATAAGTTTACGGTTTTATTATATATTTGTTGGCGCTTAGAAAAACAGAAATTCCCCTATTTATTGTAAGTATTTCCGTATTGTTTGAGGGCGCTATCTGTCAATGAAGAAATAATCACTTTTATCGCTTCATTAGGTACGCTTTGTTATAGAATAGCTCTCCTGACAATGAGGAAGTTTCATCAATTTTTTTTTTATTACTCCTGATTTCGATAGCCCATGAAAAATAAGTAAACATATGTTTTTTCTTTTTTCCCTAAGCCGAAAAATGAGGCAGATACAACGCCTTGAGATGTGCTTATGACGTCATAATACACATGAATTGTTACGTCACACCATGCATGGTATATCTATATATACAAAACTAAAAACTGGTATACCTCTTGTAATATTCATCTTTTTTTTTTAAATTTTTTTTTATTTTTTTTTACGGTTCTATAGTTTGCAATAAAAAATAATCAGTTTAATTTCTCAGGAAACTTCGTAATTTCCCTACAGCCAGAGAAATTTCCTTCCACAATGGTTGTTTCTCTCCGCAAGGAGATGTGAGTAAGTATTTTTCAGGGTAAAGATAATAGACTGTTCTGCCAGTAGGTCCCTTTTCTCTTGTATAAACCCCAAAAGTGAGCATAGTTGAGGGGGAATAACTACGTTTTTTTTTTATATAAAACCCAATTGAAATGTTTATGTAATTTTATTTATACTTTTCAGCAATTCTCTTTTGAATTAACAATAACTAGCCAATTGTCTAAGTAGAGTACAGTTTTTATACCCTTTAATTTTACATATCTTACAACTGGTTTCAGTTTTGTGAAAATATATGGAGCTGTACATAAACCAAATGAAACACAATTAAATTGGTATAGTACGTTGCAAAAAACGAATCTTAACAACTTTTTTTTTTTTTTTGACTACTGTGCATAGGGATAAGGAAACATGCATCTTTAAAAGATCAGTTTTCCCCAAGAATGCGTATTTTGAAATTAAATTTTTTGCCGTCCTATGTAGTCTTCTACTTTGCTAACCGGAGTGGTGTCCTATTGAAAGGGATTTTATAATCCTGTCCCCACTCTATTATTGAACTGTTTACCTTTTTTCTCTGCTAATTTTGAACGTATAATTCTAGTTCAGACGGTTGGTTAATTAAATTATTGAAAGGGAGGGCGAAGGCACTAATCCCACGGACTATAGTTGTTTCTGTAATTGATACAGTAGTTGTCTTGGCAGGATTTAGTACTCTCTTCGAGATTTAATTTTGATGGTCTGAGGACATTGCAGTTGGCAGCTGGTGGATACTTCTCTATCATACTTTTTTTCTTTTTTTTTTTTTGAACCTACACCTACACAGCTAGGGGGTCGTTACTTTGTTCAGGACCATCTGGTGCTTCTGATGTTGGTAAGTCTTGATCTGGCTAAGTTATTTCCTCAGCTAGCGTGAGAGGATCTTCTAATGCATTTGCAAATGCAAAAGAGTTTCCTTGGTTTTGCTACTTATGATATCGATTGCATCTGCAAATGCAACGATCTGTTAGCCTATTTACAGCATCTGCAAATGCTGCAATTTCTGTTTTTGAACAGAAAAATAGGTTCATGAATATGTTCACTATCTGCAACTGCAATTGCAGACAGTGGGTACGATCGATTGTATCTGCTAATACAACGAACTATTCACCTTTTTGCTTGCTGCTTAACCCTGGTTATGCTTTCGACTGCATCTGCAAATGCAACGATTTTTTAGCATATTTACAGTATCTGCAAATACTGTAATTTCTGTTTTGAATAGAAACCAAGAGTGTAATAATTCGCTACCTCCAATGCAATGATTTTATGTAAGAGGGTTGCAATAGTATGGTGGTTATTTGTTTTTGTATCTGCAAATACATAGCACTATACCGTTTTATTTTTGTCAGTACATATATCCTTTACATCGGCAAATGTAGGGATATAGTGTGCCTCTAACTACTTTTACATAATATACCTACTGGGGTGGAGGCTGTTGGGGGCCCTTCACATCTGCAAATGTGAAGGCCAATTTTAGTTAAATTTATTCGCATCTGCAAATGCGAATTTGTAAATAGGTATTATTATTAGTTATTATCATCTCCTGCAAGCCATGTTTACTCCAATTTTTTCCCTCACCGGACGGCTCATGTCAACACGAATTGTTTAAAAATAATGCGTTCCGGTATTACATTGCTTCGACAAAGCCGAACGATAACATTCCGCCTTTTTCCCTTAATTTTGGGTTAGTTTTGGTTAGCACTTTTAGTTCTTGTTGATTGAGCCTCCGTTGCGAGCAAAGCCAACGGAGGGCCATGCAAGCGATAATAATACATAACTTGGGATTTAGTCGCTCGTAAATTATGCGTCAGCTTGCCTTTGTGGCTAGTTTTTAGAGGTTAATTTCGTGAGAAAAGGACACTCTTCGACTTATTCAAAATTTTAATTTTTTATTTTATTTTTATTTTTTTGAAAAGTATTTGTTAATACAGTAATAGCAATAATTACAATATACATAGTCCTTATTCCTCTAGACAGTGTTTTTGAACACTGGTATTGAGGGTAATTGCATTTTAGTAATAATAACAGTATGATTTCCTATAAACTCTCTAGTATTGTGGCTATGAATATCCTTTGAAAATATTATGATAATATTTTAATTTTGAGTTTTATTTATTTTCCTGTAAATAAGTTTATTCTGTTCAAATTTTAATACTTTATGTAATTGCCATACTCTTAAATTTTCATATAGATCTGCAGTATGAGTCAGTGGATCATAATTAAATATAACTTTGTTTTTTGTTTTGCAATATTTGCATCGAATCGAATTGTAGTTTATAGTCCCACATGTGCCCCATACGGGCATCAAATATCGAAAAACGAATGATATGAAGGCATTATAACCATTTGTTTCTATTTTTAATTCCTTTATATGGTATAAACGTTTTATTCTATGTAAAACATTAATAAATGTGCAGGCCGACCGGTATATATTTCCTTCTTTTGATTGTGTTATGTAAACACTTTTTGTGATTGAATAGTATTTCTTTGGTAGGATGTACGATTAGACGAGATTACTAGAGAACGGTTCGAATAGCTCGTATCGTTAACTGTTGCTTATTACTTATATTCATTTCGATATAATATATTTCAATTCCGAATATATTGTTTGATTCTGTGTAATTGTGCAAAGACGACAAATAAATGTAACAATGTTTTGTCATGCCCTCGTATATAAATAACAGTTTGTTAGTATAATTCAAATCGCAGTGAGCACATTTAATTTTTGTTTACTGCTTCATTCGCATTTTTGACTGTAACCCGTTCGCACTCTATTTTATTCTAATAAGTATAGTTAGTTTTAGAAGTTTGAGAGTATTTTCCATTTCAATTTTATTTTTTATTAAGTAAAAAAAAATAAGGGTTACACGTGTCATATTTATTCATAATACTCAGTTTAGTATTATACACATTTAGTTTGCTTTTATACAAGAGATTCTGTTTTTATATATTTAAGATAACCAGGTATTTATGTATATTTGAAATTTTGGCATATAATCTTATATGGACTCACCCTCTGATTCGCTTCTCCCGATGCATATTGCCCCCTTTTTTCGCCTCCTTTGCGAGCAAGACGTATCACTAACACTTCACTATACTAGAAATACGATTTCTAGGCATTTTTCTTCTTAAAACCAAAAGAAAGAACCGATTTACGGATTCTTGCTTGTCACCGACCGGTACAAAATTGTAATGACGCATCAAGGCGATGCATGAGCTCGAGCGGCTAGCCAGGGTCGGCTGAATCACCATGTTTTTAGATAACTTCTTTAAAAATTGTACCGATTGGGAAAAAGTTGTATACTACAAAGTGTAATGAGGGATGGCGGAGATGCGAAGGATAATAATTAGATGTTATTACTATTAAAAAGAGATGTTTTTGCATTAATTTGTCGACATTTGAAGAAAAAACAGCATATTTTATTTGGAGGAAAAGTTACTTTTCATGGCTTGCTCTCTATTACCAGCCTCACTCCGTTCGGCTGTTAAACACGAGCGCGCCATGAAAAGTATCACTTTTCCTCCATATAAAATAATATACTATTTTCTTCAAACGTCAGTAAATCCGTCATTACTCGAGTTTCGTTTTTCCTCCGCCGGAGCTTTACTTTTCAGTTTTCTGCCGGCGGAGGTAAAAGTGTTGTCATAGCAACATAGACACAATACAAACAGACAACAAAATAAGTGTCAACACCTAAAGATTTATTAAACTACAATTTGTTTATCACTCAATTTGTGACTGCATTTCTAAAAATCACTAATTTAGGAACAAATTGGTTATTATTTAATCGAACTTACTCAATAACTGCTTATCAATACGGAATTAAAACTCAATCGGAGACGCAATATTAAAAAAATAATTATTGTTGACAGTGTCCCAGATAAAGCCACACCAGATGCGAAACCTCCCATCTAACGCATGAAACAAGAATTCGTTCAAAGCTCCGCCTCCTTGGGATGGCCAGCCATCCCAAGAAATAGTCAGGGCAAACTCTAGTGTGATTCTAAACACGAGCCACGCTAGTTGTTTGGTTTAGTCCGAGAGCGTTACGAAAAATAATTAATCTTTAATCTGTTAAAAATGCCTGGTTATAAGTGGCCTAATTTGAATTGTTCTACTAGAAGCGATGGCGTAAAATCATTTTTAAATTACCCCGCGATCCGGAAAGGTATGTGTATAAATGTTGTTTAATGTCCATTCCAGCACACTTATTTCCAAACTTATTGCATATTCTAAAATCGAATGAGCACGAAATTCGATTAAATCTCAAAACTGGCAGATACAATGTTATAGTTAAATCTTTTTTAAATCCAACTAATGTTATGCAGTGTCCGCCAGAATGATTGCCACATATGGGAATTTTTTTTATTATTATGATATCGGAACTTTTGTTTTAACCAATCAATTCTGCATGTCTGACAATCTAAAAATGCATTTTAACATTAAAAATGTTTCCGTTTTCTTAGTATAGGGCCTCAAATCGTGAAAAGGTGCATGCTACATTTGCCACATTCATGGCGTCATACGCGTGAGAGATCGTGTTAGTTTGTTTATTTAAACCTAAATTTGATTATAACGTATCGGAATCGGATCAAATGACTAAAATAAATTGGAACTAACTGAAACTAACCGAAAGTTTATTGAACGACTAACCAAAAGCACCAAAATGGGCTAAAACGTATCGGAACAGGTTACAAAAATTGAAGTAATTTAAAACTAATCAAAACGAACCGAATTTTGGCGACTAGCCAAAACTAACCGAAAACACTAAATTTGATTATAACGTGTCGGAACCGGTTCAAATAACTAAAATAAATTGGAACTAACTAAAACTAACCGAAAGTT
>MU185380.1:0-10153 GCA_016904865.1 Pissodes strobi
TAAATTCAAATATTTGCCATTTGATTATGACTTGCTGAGAATGCGTAGTTCATTCATAAATTAATCATAAATTACCTGCTGGGGTATAGGATGAGCAAGCCGATGGCCATTTGCAGATTTGCACAGCATCTAAATTACCTTTTGTGTTTTGTGTAATAAAACAATATAACTATTTTAATGTCTAATTTGAATTTGAATTAAAATAAAAACAATTTACCTGAAAATATGTTTAATATTTTCATAATAAGATGCTAAATGTATTTCCCATAAAATGGCCAATGCGCTAGCATACTTTTAGTGTACTCAGTGTTACCACCCATACTAGCGGGAAAAAGCGGGTATTTTGCTCTACTTGAGTGGGTATTATCAAACTTTTCATATGGCAACACTGGTATCGGCCATTTTGTTCCAGCTTCATATACATATATGTTAGTTTGGGGGCACATGGGGCTTTCAGGGGCTGTGTAGATTCCCCGAATAAGATTCGGACGTCCAGCCGGGGGTTAGACCCCGTGCATGTACAAGATTTAAATGTGTGTGAATGTCCAGCCGGTGGTGTTCGAACCTTAAAACAAACCGTGCATGTACAAGTCGGAGGCCCAGGGGTACATACTCGACATACTGGGTCCTCTAAAAATAGTATCTCTATCCATCAGGTGTAACTAATCTGGGATCGGTCGCCCCAGCTCTTACTAAGCCGGATAGAGGTCGTTTCTGGCTGAATTTTCGAAAGAAAAAGGCCAACAGAGAGTTGTACTACTACTACTACTTCGATCGGAAAATGTGCTTTGTTATTCGTGAGGTCTGTGCAATATTTTGCTCTTTCTGTCTATTCTGCACCCAATTATTGCGTCATGAGTTCATGTTCAGTTCATGAACTGGGAAGGATTTAAAAAACGCATTTTGTTCGAGTTCGAGCGGTGTTTGTCATCACTCATCTGTCACCTATCGTTTTCGTATTTTACGTTTGTTTGCCTATCTCTTATAATATTTTATGTGTGATTGTTTTCTTTCTGATAAAATGGAATACGCATAGACGACATAGATCTGTTTTTATCTGAACAAAGGATGAATACGACCAAGTGGCGAAAATAAAGACGTTTTTTGTAAGGCCTTAACCATTTTTCAAGCCAAAAAAGAGGATAACCAAAACATAGAATAAGCAGTGTTTTATCTTGGTCTATGAATAAAGTTTTACGGGGAACAAAACTCAACTGAACAAAACTACAAAACAAAACCGACTTTTTTCTGTCATTTGCCATTACATAATTTTAAAACACGCTTGACGCGCAGACGTACACTTTTTACACCTGTCCATAGGGAAGAGTAAATAGTGCAAATTATGATGACGCCACCGATGTTTTATCTCACTTCAATAATTATGTCATCTCTTATTTAAAAAACACGTTTAGGGCAAAAAGTGTAAAAAGTTCGTGCTCAGAGCAAAAAGTGTGAATTATTGAACAGACCTCCGGTCTGGAGCAGGTTTTGCTTGAGTAATGTCATTTGCATCAGACAGAAATTAGCGTTTTCGCCAACAAAACCAAAGTATCTCCAGTGTATCTTACATTTATGTTGGTGGGGGATAGGTATATGACGTATAAAGGTTAATTCATTATAAATTAACATAATCTAAACCCAATTCGCGAAAAATCCCTTAAATATACAGGCCCTAAGCCATGTTGCCACCAAAGGCAGTGTACGTTGTGCTATGTTGTCACGTATTCCGACACATAAATCTCGGATTTCGATCGGAAAATGTGCTTTGTTATTCGTTTGGACATATACAGTGGCTTTATACAGGACAGTGACGACAATAGACCAGGGCCGCCATTTTGGAGCAAATTTTCTTAAAGCTTATATGGAAGTTTCGCGTTTTTTGCATTTTTTTAGCAAGAAGCTAACAAAATAAAGCGACTGAAGTATTATAATGGTAGGAATATGTTAACCGGACCCTTACCTAACAAAACTTTAATAATTTTCAAGAAATTAACAAGCAAAATAATTGAAAGTATTATACTAGCATTTGAAAATCCCGCATGTATAAGCGGCAAGGAACATGTTTCCGACTCTTTTTGAGCGTAGTACAGAAAGGGACAGAAACTCAACCGAAACTAGACACTTATCAGCTGAATGGACAATGTAAGTGGGGTTATGATAACTCAAGATTGTGACAGATTGGTACGTAAATATATATAAATATTTGTTTTTTATTAATAATAGCGTTTTAATGTGATAATCAGAATGGTCGTCTGTGTTCACGGCATGAAATTTTAGTACTTTCTCCATGATTTGTGGTATCTTTCAGCAAGGTGATGTTATAAATAGTAAATGTAATTTTTAGGTCCATATTTGAATTAGAAACCTTCCCAAAAAAATGTTTTGAAAGGAACAATACATAATATGAAGCAGCGAAGCAGGTATCCAGTTTATACAGCAGTTGATGCAAGAAAGGGCACTTTTCTTTAGAGCAAATAGGTATATGGACAAGCAAAGCATAATATTTAAACAAGATATGATGTATATTTCCGTCATTGTCTAAACAATGTTTCTGTCTTCCATCACATGGAATTCTAAACTTTCGACAGAATTGATCAGTTTAAAAATAAAGCTGCTGCCATAAAATCATGTCTAGATTAAGACTTGTTCATGTTAAAAACATCTTATTTATTTATAATCAACACAAAGGATATAAAAGCTTATTTCAATTTTCAGCTTTGACCAGAGGGAAAAAATCAGATATAATAAGGATGCTATCAAAAAATGGATTTTGAATAATGAAAAATTCATTATGATTTTTATGGATGTTGACTACGAACAGAAGTTCATTTCATGTAGTGTTAGGAAATAAAGTAGGTACACTATTTGACAAACCTGTATTTGATCTAAAATAAATATATTAATTTTACTCAACGTTGTTTGATTAACTTACTTCGATCTCTTCTCTCTTGTCGATAAAGCTTTAAGCTAAACGGCAACAATAAAAAAAATCTTATATGCATATATTACCTAATATATTTAAAACAATACAAAACAGGAATACACCTCTGATTATTGACAAAAGCTAAATAAAGAACCTTAAACATGGAAAAAGTGTAGTTTCTCAAATTGAAATTTTTAATACAAATAGTTTTTTTCAACGATTTACTAGCATATTTTTGCACTACTTTACTTTTTTTCTTGTTAACAATTTTTTTTAAATACTACATATCTACTAATTATTTTTTGACTCCTATTATGACAAGGTTCTGTGATAACTGTACTATCAATTTTCCATTTCTACCAAAAAAATAAATCATGCGTTCATGGTAAAAAATCCAATCCATTCTTGACTCCTCAGTTTGCTCGGAAAAAAGCCTCGATATGGAATCTGATGAGATTTCAAGGCAAATTCACGCTTTATAGAAACCTTACTTTCCACGTTGGTTTTAGAAATGGAAAATATGGTTGGGATAGCATTTGGCTTTAACTTCTTATCTCATCTTTTTTCCTCCCACATGCCTGGTGCAAAATGAACCTGCAAGAAAAGATAATCCGTTAGTACATTGTAATGTACACATCACTTAATTATGCAAATTGAGGCATGACATTTGACGAACATGTTACTTAGACTGTGTTGTACGATGCTGGCTAAGCTCGAGTCAGCTAAACCAAGACTGGTGATTGAAGAATCCCATTTAAAATACATTGCAGATAAATGATCTAATTTGACAGCAATGTATTAAGGAGTTCAACCACCAGTCGTAGTTCAAATAAGCTGAGTTTAAGCCTCTATTTTACAACCAGGCCCTACTAACTACATAACAGTAACTAGGTATATGATGTTAAACATGGAATGTTATAAATGTTAAAGTATTTTTGTACTTCCAGGACTAAAATGGTTAATTTAATCCTAAGGAACTAAAGTACATTTGGACTGTGATCGTGATCACAAAGTTATCGACACTGACAACTTGTTTACTTATACTGCAACTAAGTGTTTCAAAGTAGAACAATACAATATTCAACTGGTAAAGAAAAGCCTAATATAACATTTTATATCAATAAAGGCATGCAGCTGCAATCTACTACATTCTTATAAATACAAAGAGTAGAATATAACCAGTCTTTGGTGTGACAAAAAAGACTCGTGAAACAATCACCCTTCAACTTTACATGCCCACGATTTTTTTAAATCACTACATATAGGATAATAATGTATTAGTGGGCCTGTAGAGCATGTAAAAGCCTACGTCTGACTAAATCTTATAGATAATCTACTTTAAAATACCACTTGTTGACCTACCTTGGTACCTACGAAAACAGCAAAACTACCCTTTAAAACGTAATATAACTTTAATGTCTAATTGGATATACGGAAACTACACACACAGGTTTAATAGTCAGCAAAAAAGTCACTAGAAAAACGCATAAAATCGCTATAAATCACAAGAACTTATCCACAGTCACATATGAAAACAAACTAAATTTGCTCCAAAATGGCGCAGCCAATCAGCGCGTTGACGAAACATTGTCGTCACTGTCCTGTATAAAGCCACTGTAGGACATATGTTTTTGCGCGCCATCTCTGGAATATTTTATGACTTAAATTGACAATATTGACACCAATCAAATTCAAAAACAAAAAACTGGTATAATTTTAATCTGCAATTTATTAATAAAATAACGTTTTTTGGTTTTCAAGTTTTTATAAGTGATATAGTTTTTATTTGCAATACTTATTTAACTTATCCATCAGTCCTGGTCCTGCTTTTCATATTGCCATGTTGAACATCAATAATAAGGAGGTAAGAGAATTCCTTTTTTATATTAGTTTTATTAAATACATTTTTTTAAATGTCCATCATTCTTATTTGTAGATGCTTATTTCTAGTTACAATTGAGTTAATTTAGTGTTAATATCAAGAAATCGTTTACTCGACATTTTGAGGATTTTCAAATGCCCATCGAGTAAAGTAATAGGGTCAGTCAAACTGAAACAATTAATCGAGACATTTTAGAGAAGCTATTTTGTCAATACTATGCTACTATTTCTGCATTAATTAAAGCAGCAAGTAGCAAGAAGACACATATGCCTTAAACATATTAACTATATCACAGTTATGCTCATATTTTTTGAGAGCATTGCTTTATAGGTGCTATTGAATGTTTATTTAGAGATTGTTGTTCTAGAATATCTACTTCGATACTGTAATTGTACATAAATCTTTTTAATTTCATGCTCGTTTTGTATGATCGGGCCTCATATATTACCTGTTGCCAAAACTGGTTGTTTTTTGTCCACTCGTTTCGAAGTTATTCAATATCTATTCATCTATAGATATGCCTATGAACATTCTAAATTATATATGACATTACATGACCTAAAACAGTTACAAATCATTCATTTCCATAGACATAATTTACAATGTATTGGAATTATCAGTTTAAAACTACAAGAAAATCAAAGTATTAAGGCAAACAGTATAAACCGAGGTATAAACAGTTTCAGAATATTCATACCGCAATGAATGTTTTTCACAAAGTGTTTGTGTGGTGGGATGTTTTTAAGGTCACCTGGTAGTTTGTCGAATACTTTTAGAAAGAACGCATCCAGACCCTCCTGAACTCGAGTGATTCTTGAGCAAGGAATGTACATACATAGTTTCAGAGCTGCATGTGTTGCAGAAGTTGACATCTCATCGAATATATTTGTCTCTATTTTTATGAACGGAAGATGCACACTGAATAATATAACATCTGATAACAGTATGAATTGTCTTGTGTTTTCTATATGACTGGAATTTCCCCACTCAGAGAGAGATATATAATAGTACATTCTAGTTGACGTAGTCTGTCACTTGTTAATTGACAGTTTCCTGCAGATGTCTTCAACATATTGGTTCCACGAGAGGTGTTGGTGCATAATTATTATACTCAAAAACTTCACATATTCATGGTGCCTCAGTGATGTGGTTTTCTTTATTGGTAAACTTTAATCTAAAGGCACTTTCAGTGGCTTTATGCACAGATCTTTGCAGTCATCAGCACCTCCTTCAGCCAAGGTGTCAACTGCAAATAGTGTGATCTAGTATTCATTAATAAATTGTGGCAGATCATTGATAAACAAGATGCTACCCTATGGAACTCCAGTTGAGACATCCACCCATCCCGATAATGAGGTCTTGTTTTTACTCTTCAATCTCACAGTCTGAGTTTGCTTTGACAAGTATTGTTGCATCCACCTCTGCAGCTTATTTAGTAGAATTTCTCATAGATAGTGTCAGATGCTTTAGTATAGTCGAAAAATATTCTGGATTCTGGCTAATTTGAGCTTTCCATTGAACTTGGCTAGGTTTTTTTAGATAAAATAGAAAAAGGCAAATACAGTAGATCTACCAGCCACAAATCCAAATTGTCTCATAATCAAGATGTTGAAGGTCAGGAGAAAACAGACAAAAGCAAAATTAGTCTGTAGTTGCCGATTTTGCTAACATAGCCCTTTTTTATGTACAGGAGTCAGTTCCTTTGAAAATAACTATTTATCAAGTGAGTCAATGAAATGAGCATTCAGTGAATACACTCGAAAAAAATATTACATGATGCTTCATCCTCACTACATGATTTTTCCCAATAACCATCCTTACAGTGTCAAGCAGTTATTTTTCAGTATTTATTTTATTTATTTATTTATTTATTTATTTTATTTATTTGTCCAACAGGAAAAAATATCCCAACAAGGGACAAAAAAATACACATTTCAAATACTTAATTACAACAATTTCCAAACATAATCAAAGATTCCAAGCACCCATGACAGACAATGCACCAACTCAACAAACCAAAACATAGGCAAAAACTACAGTAATGTTTGTTACATATATCACCCAAAAAAATTATTTAAAAGTAAAAGTGATTATATAAATAAATAAGAACAAAAATTCAACATCCAACCACCCCCGAACCTTATAACACTCATACAGGGGCTAAACGCAGTGCAGGAATAACATTACATATTTTAGACTTAAAGGTCTTGATCGGCATGGATAAATCCAGATTAGTGACTGCATTTATTTTGTTAAACCAATTGCAGGAACGATAAATAGGCGCTTTCTTATATATATTTGTGTTGGCAGTTTCAAGATAAAATTGACAAGGCCTGCGAGTGTTAAATGAAGGGACACAGAAGTTTACCCGACCAAGCAGCTCAGAGGAATCAACATCATTGCCAGATAATTTATGAAGAAATATTTGGCTAGCCCGTATAGTACATTCCAGCAGAGAGAGAAGGTGAAATCTCTCAAGCAGTAAATTTTAAGGTATACCCTTTTGTGGGTAGACTCCATCCACTTTAAAGTATAGGTATTTTAGAAAGCTACGCTGCACGTATTCCAATCTATAAATATGGGCTTGATAAATAGGAAACCACACCAATGAGCAGTAATGAAGCTTAGATTTTACTAGGGAGTTATATAGCGTCAGTAAACTGGAAGGATCTTTAAAAGATGAAGTTTGTCTAATTAGAAACCCCAAAGTCTTCAATGCAGATTTTGTGACATAATCTATGTGTTCATTAAACGTCAATTTCTTGTCAATAATGACACCAAGATCCTTGACAGATGTACAGTCCGGGAGGACAGAGCCACCAAGCAAGTAATTATGAGTTAGTTCGTGTGATAAAATTGAAATGGTAATTTTCTTACATTTGGAGATATTGAGATCGAGTTTATTGTTCTCACACCACTTGGATATGTTAGTTAAATCTTGCTGTAAGAGCAAGCAGTCACTCTCACAAGTAATAACTTTAAAAACCTTCATATCATCTGCAAACAGTAGACAATCACTATTTAAGGATAGGGTTATGTCATTTATAAACAAAGCAAAAATTAGAGGAGCCAAATTGCTACCCTGTGGGGCACTACTAGATGCAAGATATTCCTCCGAAAGGTATCCATTATATTCCACGAATTGTGGTCTTTTACTAAGATAACTCATAAAAAATTTCACCAGGTTGATATGAAGGCCAAATGATAGTAATTTAGATGCAACAAGACCATGGTCCAACCTGTCAAAAGCCTTCGAGAAGTCCGTATAAATCACATCAAGTTGATTCTTTGATTTAACAGCTTCATAAGCCTTATGTATAAAGCACATAAGATTAGTTTGCGTTGACCTTTTGTGGAAAAAACCGTGCTGTTTGGAAGATATCAGGTTCTTCACTTGAGGAAAGAGTTTATCATAGATACAGATCTCAAAGGCCTTTGAAAAGTTAGATAGGATTGATATTGGGCGATAGTTTTCAACTTTGTTAATATCTCCATTTTTGAAGACCGGGCATACTTTAGCTTTTTTCCAAGTATCCGGGAAAGTGTTAGAGCGAAGGGAAAGATTAAATATGAATTTCAATGGTTTACAGAAAACTTGAGCACAGTCACGCAATAAGAAGGATGGAACCTGATCAGGCCCAGCTGTTTTTTTATTTTTCAACTTTTTTAAAGCCTTTAGCACACCATCTTCACAAAGGTAGTTAACTGATATATTGTCATGCCCCTGATTTGTTAAATGTATTTGGTCAGATAGAGAAGTTGATGAATGGGACGACGATGAAAAGACACTGCTAAAATATTCAGCAAAAGCGTTTACTATTTGGTCAGGGGAACTTAAGATTGAGTCCCTATGCATAACAGACCCAGGGATTCTAGACTTTTTGGATTTCTGTTTAAAATAGGACCAAAATTTCTTAGGGTCAGATTTAATAGATTTCTCAGTGCAAGAGATATAATTTTTATATGCAATGTCAACCCTACATTTGATGCTGTGCCTACTCTGTGAATAGAGAAGGTAGTCAGAGTACATATTAGTTTTTTTCCATCTTGAATGTAGATTACCTTTTCTTTTTAGGGCTAAGATAATGTCCCTTGTATACCACACAGGATATGAATATTTTTTGTTTTTTTTTGGTCTGTAAACAGGAACAGACTCATCAAAAATTTCAGTTAGTTTATTGTAAAAAGACAAAACTGCAAGATCAATGTTTGAATGGGAGTATAGAAAGTTCCAGTCAGCCTCTGAGATGAGCTGATACAAAAGAGGGTAGTTGGCCTTATGGAAGTTGTATTTTCTAGATTGGGAGTTTGTGGCAAAGTTATTAGTTTGAGCAAGGGTATGCAGTGTATTTAAATTGATAGATATGTTGAGTGTAGGGTGATATTTGTCCTCCAGAACCAAAGGCACCCCTTCTTTAGTAACTATAAGGGAATATTTGAGAGAACCAAATCTAACATGTTCATATTATCGTTTATAATTGTGTTCAACTGAGTGAAATCAGTAAGAGCCATAAAGTCATGAAAGGCTGTTTGTTTAGGGCTAATGAAATTACATTGGTGGACAAAATAAATGTTAAAATCACCCAGTAGAATAACTTTTTGATTATGAAGTAGATGGAAAGATGCAAAAAATTCAAACAGTGTTTCATAAAGTTGCAAGGGTGAGTTAGGTTTAATGTAGATTACAAAAATATAAATGCTAACATTTTCTATAAAAATTTGAGAGCCAACAACATCAATAGCAGGTAATAAATTATAAAGACTAGTTAAATTAATTTGAACAGATTTTACGCTATGGTTTACTCCGAGAATAACACCTCCACCCTGTTTGACCTCAAGAGCACCCAAATCTCTGTCCTTACGATAGATAGTGTATGCATCAGTTAAAAGCTCAGAGTCTTGTACTCCGTCTTGGAGCCATGATTCAGTTATGGCAACAACATCACACTCACCAGTGGATATAGCCTTATAGAAATCATGGGTCTTACTGTTTAGGCCACGGACATTCTGGTAGACTGCTGTTAGCTTCCCATGGAACAAGCCAACTAGTTTAAAGGACTCCCACTGGCAGCAGGATCCCGAGCAGGATTCCTGTTAAAAGAAACTATTTTGGGACTACCATTCCTCCATATGATTTTGAGATCTTCTTCTCCAGTACTTAACCGCTCTGCTAATTGCTCTTTAAGTGCTTGATATTCAGACATCTGTCTAGATGTGAGGTCCTCTCGAATAGAGAGGTGTTCGATGCCATGACTTGTTTTAAGATATTGTTACGTTTTTCCCGTGGGTTCTTAACTGAATTACAACTTTGCTATTTTCAACTAATACTCTCTTTATTCACTACCACT
>MU185380.1:10163-59803 GCA_016904865.1 Pissodes strobi
TACGTTCATCCTCTTCCCGATCCGCTTGCTTTTTATCTTCTTGATCTTGAAAAATTTTCTGCAGCCGGTCTTGTTCTATTTGTCTCTCAGCATTTAGATTTTCCATGAAATCGGCCAACATTTTATTAATTTGTTCCATTTCTGCCGTTTGTTGCCTCGTATTGACCATAGGATGTTATAAACTTTTACCAGAATCCACCAATCAAACGGTCTCGTTGACGTACTGGTACCTCTTCTTTCCTCGAAAAATACTTCGCAAGTCCGGTCCCTTCACAATCCGACTTCTGACACCAAATGTTACGTTTTTCCCGTGGGTTCTTAACAGAAGTACAACTTTGCTATTTTCAACTAATACTCTCTTTATTCACTACCACTGTATACAATTTAACTCACTAAACTAGTCTTATAACTTTACCACTAATATCTATTCAACACTCAATGATTAACTGAACTGAACTGCTAACCGACTGACTGCCTAACATTCGCCTTAGGTCTGCTTATATATAATCTTAAATCTATCACGAATATTCGGGAAGTATTCCGAGCCACTCTATATGATCTCGACGAGGCCATCGAGATAATTCCAGTCCAGCGATCCTGAAACTTCGCGACCAGCCGGGCGATGAGTCATACAGACAAAGAAGCGAGGGGAACGGCGCGGCGGCGGCGGCTAGTTGTATAGGGTAGCACAAAAACGTTCGGATGGTTGTTAGGTTAGCCGTAACAATATCTAGAGTTTCTTGTTATAGAAATGGCCAGATCGGCTGAACCACAAACAACCTTTATTGGGCTACTTTTGTTTGGCACTTTTTTTCCTAGGCGGAACACTTTGATGGTTTCTGCTGAGATCTCGCTGTCATGAGCGCAACATTTCATGGCCCTTAGAACTGTAGACTTGATGTCCTCTGTGTCGCCAACATTAAGATCAGTGACCTCAGGAAAATTATAAACGATAAAGTTTTTCTTGCGATTTTCTCTTTCTTCCTGCTCCCTAAAAAAACTACCAATGCTGGCTCCAATGTCTGCAAAATAATTTGGATTTCCCTGGGGTAGTATGGGAGCTTGTGCCACAACATTTTTGTGTGGTTCTAGATCTTTTTCCAGAGTCTCCACTCTCTTACTCAAGAGATCGTTTGTAACCTTCAGTAGATCGTTTTTATCTTCAACCTCCCTAAGAGGTTTTTTTAGATATAACAGTTCAACCTCATAAGTCTCGGTGGATTTCTGCTTTGAAGCGGAAGTTTCTCTTGCTTGTTTGACTTGCTTTGTGCAGCTTTTACACCATGCAACAGTAACTCTTTCTTTAAGAAGGATGCACCGAACTTCAGTTGCAGTTTTCACTCCACTACAGTTCCTACAGACAGGGCGCAAGCAGCAATCACATCGAAATCCAAAAAGACAGTTTTTATCCTCCTTTGGAACACAAAAAGCATTACACTCATAACAAATTAGCCTTTCAGTCTGACTCATGTTTGGCAGAGATCAATAAAACAAGTTCAAGACATCCAAGAGCCCCATACAATTCAAAAAACACGTGCAATGTGTTGTTTGATGTAAGAAGATACTTAAGTATCTCTGTTTCAAAAGGCTTTATTTCTTGAGATAAATATATATGTCTCCTAAATTTAGATTTTCAAAGTAACACAAGAACTTTTTAAATATTTATTCAATCAAGAAAGAATAAGTATAGAAATGCCTACAAAATTTTGCTCATTTAGGTTATAAGTAATGCTCAAGTATGCAAAGTAGTTTGTCAAATCAAAAGCACTACAATAATCTGAGTGTCTGGATGTTTCGCTTGTTTTCTGAACATGTGTTGAAGGAGAGAGTCTTAGCTCAAAGAACAGGCCAAGGTCCCTAAAGATCTCAATTCGTTCCAAAGCTGACTGAAACAGAAAGGGATTATTTTTCAAGGAGAAAGAACAAGTTTATTAAGGGAAAGCTTGCCATCTATGTAGGTTGTCAAGACCCTCAACAGTTTCCCCGAGGCGAGGGTGAATAGTTGAAGAATGTTTCAAGGGCGTCAACGAGAAGATGGACGTTACTGTTCACTATTTCAGTTATGTCAATAATTAATATCAAAATTACATTTTGTAGACAAAGCAGACTATATCTAACTAAAACACAATATTGCCATAAAACTAAGGTAGTAGGTATTAATAAAAATAAAAAATATAAAAAAAACACAATATAGTTATAAGTAAATTAAAACAAAGGTCAAGCAAAGACGAGAAATACATTAAACACAAGAGTTATACAAACAACAGCAGGAGAAACACAAGTTTCAGACACTAGACCGTTATTTGGTCATTTAAAAAATCTGCCACTCTATAATATGCTTTTTCTACTAGAAGGGACTTTAGCATACCTCTAAACAGATTTATGCTTTTTTGCATTTCTGGTCACGAGTGGGAGATGGTTAAATATTTTTCTTCCCTCGTAGATAATTGAACCCCTCACAAGAGAACTAGGAATCGGCAATTGAAGGTTATGGCACTGCCTAGTATTGCGCTGACGAACAGGATCCTGGGCATTTCTAGGGTGTTTATAGACAAGAGGAGGAAAATGTAAGAATTCCCTGCGAAACAAAAAGTGGTCTGCATGAATCCCCACGACCCGCCCCGACAATCGCTCGAACCGCCTTCTTCTGAAGAAGGAAAATTACATTAAGCAAATTCTGGCAGGCAACACCCCAAAAGGGAATGCCATACCGAAGCTGGCTTTCAAAAAGTGCAAAATAGATTGATCGTGCCACCAAAAGACCAAGTTCCATGCCAGTTGTTCTTATGGCAAAGCATGCCGATGATAGTTTACGGCCTAAAGCCATGATATGAGGCTCAAAATGTAAACTGGAGTCTATCGGAACTCCCAGAAACTTATTTACGTCTGTTGCTTGCAGCTCTTCAACTCCCAGCCGAACCCCGCGCACATCACTTCTAAAGCAAACAATATTCGTCTTAGATACATTAAATGCAAGCAGGTTTGCGTCACACCAGGTCTTAACCAACAACAGGTCTTCAGACATTAGATCCCTCAGATGATCAGGGTCCATGTCATGCCATACGATTGAGATGTCATCTGCAAAAAGGTAAATTTCCCCGAAATGTTGACTAAAGAGAGGTCATTTATATATATATAAGAAATAACAGTGAACCTAGCACTGATTCCTGCGGAACCCCACTTGACACATCCGAGTTTAGCCAGCAGTATTCCATAATCAACACAATGCAAAGCTCTTGAAAGGTCACAGAACACCGCTGACGTCGCCCCACCCGCATTAAGACACTGATAAACGCATTCCAGAAAGGAAAATAAGGCATCATGGGTCCCCTTAGAATTTAAGAAACCAAATTGGTTTGGGGTAATTACATTGTGAAGTTGGAGAAAGGCCAGGATTTTCTTGTTAATAATTTTCTCAAATATTTTGGAAAGCGTAGGCAGAAGAGATATCGGGCGAAAGTTTGAGGGCAGGTCAAGGTTACGCCCCTTGTGCAAGCGAATCACAAGAGCCTCCCTTAGCCTTACCGGGAACTCACTCCCTGTTCCAAGAGTCGTTAATGGCAAAAGCGAGGGCATTTAGTGCAACATCAGGAAGACGCAGGAGTACCTCCGCAGATATTTCATCGTCCCCTATAGCGTTTTTTGTTCTTAATAGCTCTTAATGCCTCCTTGACTTCATTTAAATCAGTGGGAAAGAAAGAGAATGAATCCCGAAGAGAAAAATCACGGAAAAAGAGGAGAGTGTCACAAGCAGGCGGCAAGTCTCCATGAAGGTTGGACGCGATGTTGCAGAAGAAATAATTGAGCTGGTCCGGCGTAACCTCAGTGTCACAACCGCGGCGACTGGCTCTGCCACACAGTACAATCGACCAGCACTCTCCCTGCCGGTTCTTAGCCCCTGCAAGCCGGTCACAATAGTATCCGGTTTTTACGGCTTTAACTATCCTTCTATATGTTTGTCTGTAGGTCTTCCAGTAGATCAAGAAATTAGGGTTTTTAAAAAACTTTTTCAGGTTGTTTAGAGAGCGTAAAATGCCTTTTGTAAGCCAGGACTTGTGTTTTTTGTTACACTTAGATTTAATCCATCTTAGCGGAAAGGCTCTCTTAAAGGCATCACGTATGACAATGAAGAAAGTAGAAAAAGGGTCAGTGTTCAATTTCAAGCCAATTCACATCCAAGGATCCCTGATGAAATCTCTCAAAGCTAGCTGAATCAAAAATCCTGCCACCACGACGCTCTGATCGCAGTCTACACGACGCAGCTGTGAATTCACAAATAACCGCCTCGTGATCAGAAAGCCCTGTAGTCATTACCTTGCACAGAGCATCATTACTGTTTGAACACATATTGTAGTAGCTGAGTTCTCTGTGATGCGAGTAGGTTGGAGAGCAGAATGGTATTTAATGCACGTTTATCGCCATGGTCAATGTTAAAGTCACCTGCAAGAATTATGGTAGAGGAGGCTGGAAGATGAGACAACAGAACATTCAGGCGCTCAAGGAATTCATTTTTATAAGGGCCAAAGGCGATCTATAAATACATATTATATAAATATTATGTTGCTTGCTATATTCAAATTCAAATTCAAAATTTATTAGTAATAATGTACAAGATGCACTTTTACATGTCAAAATAATAAAATGCCTTAAACTAGAATATTGGTGTTATATAAAAATAAAATTCTGGAGTGAAAAAGCGCATGGCAAGCAGTCAATGCTGCCTCCTGGCCATTGCCAATGGTAAAGCTAATCTTTCTAATGGCAAAAAGGGATGATGATAAATGCTGATTTAGGGCATTTATTTGATGTTGCCACCCCAAAGAGGAATCAAGGAGGACTCCAAGGAACTTGGGGGTACCAAGGCCGACACCATGACTTGCCCATACACATAGCACCCATGTGTTTGTTGCATAGGTTGTGGAGGGAGAGGTTGCTGAGTTAACATCTTCACTAGCTCAACAACTGAGACTTGTTGGCAAGATAAGATTTCATAAATTGTAGACTGCTTGCGTCAACGTTATATGACTCAAGCTTGTCAATGAGAAGATTGTGGGAGACACAGTCTAACCCCTTGCTTAAGTCACAGAAAATGGTGCTGGTATACTCCATGCTGTCAAATGTCCCCAGTATGGTTGTAATAATATTTATTATGCTGGAGAAAACGCTCTGATGTCCTTTGAAGGACATGTGTTGTACCTCAGGGAAAAGGTGACTTGTCTCAAAGTAATGAAGTATTTGAGCAACAATACACTTCTCAAACACCTTCGACACAACCGGAAGCAGAGGTATAGACTCTGCAGAGCTCCGCTGGTAGCTTCCAAAGCTGTCAGCTTGAAAGAATTGGGGGGAGATAAAAGTGCAAAATATTTGGTCAAATCAAAAGCCACCAGCCTCCTCAAGAGTATGCATACCATAAGTATTCATAACTCCTTGGTGTCCCCTTATTTTGGCTCCTTGACCCGATAGTTTTTTGCGAAATCTACCGAATAATAGTGCTCGGGTATGTATACCAAACCAAGCGTATTGCTCGCTAGGAAATCACCTTCGCTCCCATTCCTAATGGGGCCAATAATATTCCCAACATCCTTATGAGCTGGATATTCCTTTTACTTAAATTATGGCAAGCGCACGCTATCTGAATAATAATTGTAAAAACCACTCCAAAGCGGCTCTTGCGCTTGATTCATTAAAAAACAGCTCATTTGCCGAAAACCAGGTCTTTGTCCTGTCCAATTCCAAGATAGTCCGGAATGTATCATTCAGGGGTTTTTCCCTTGAACATTTGACATAAAAGGAAGTATCATCTGCATATTGCAAAGTAAGTGTTGATGGTTGGTCAACAAAAAAGGAAAGGTCATTGACATAAATGATACACAAAACCGGTCCCAAAATCGATCCCTGAGGAACACCTCGGTTTAGTTGCAAAGCTGAACTCTTCCTATTCAACACATGACCCTCCTGAAAACGAACCTTGAGGTAGGACTAAAGTATTTCCAATGGTTTTCCTCGGACCCCATAGTGCTCTAACTTGCTGATTAATAAGGAATGATCAACAGAATCAAAGGCTGATGACATCAAATAGATATACATTCCTGTACAAACTCCTGAAGTCTGTATATTGCATCTGAAGCTGATAGCTTCTTTCTATACCCAAATTGACTAACTGTAAATAGATGGTGTAAGTCAAAAAATGACAAAAGGCTTTGACATAATATTGTTTTCAATATTTTAGAGAAAGTTGGCAATACTGAAATGGGTCGATAATTCTTAGGGTCAGCAGTGTCACCCTTTTTAAATATGGGTACAACTTTTGCAATCTTCAAACTTGCTGAAAAGGTGCCCTCAGAAATACAAGTATTAACAATATCAGCTAGAGGTTCAACAATATAGAGACAACAATGCTTGATCACAAATGCAGCAATGTGGATGTTTGTCTTTACATAATTAAGAGAGATTCAGGAATGCACTCTGACAGTCCTCCATGTGATCCAGCTACAACTCATAGCTTTATAGACTCTAGGAGCCGCGGCTGCCCGGCCCCAGACAACTATACCGTAGGAAAGCAGTGAATGACAGAGAGCAAAGTAAGCCGTTCCCGGGACACTACCGGATACACTACCCGCAAATCTAACAGGTTTTATACATCCCATACTCTACCAGACGAGACTGAGCCTAAGTCAACAAGTCAAATATTTGGGAGTTACTTTAGACAGTAAATTGACGTGGAAGGCACACGTTGAACAGGTGGTGAATAAGACAACCGCGATTCCGTGGCAACTAAGGAGAACGGTAGGTAGGAAGTAGGGTTTAAAACCTTACATCCTCCAGTGGGTGTACACTGCTGTGATAAGACCGAGGATTTCCTACGGATCCGTGGTCTGGTGGCCAGCGGTGGTCAGAGTCACTGATGCCCAGAAACTGGCCAGACTGCAAAGGCTGGCTTGTTTGGGTATTACCGGAGCATTGAGAACAACTCCCGGAGCAGCACTGAACATCATCCTGGGGCTGCCGGACCTCCCGATCTGGATTGAGAGAGAGGCAATAGCGGCTCACAAAAGGATGATCGACAGTGGCCTATGGCGAACGGACTACACAGGGAAAGGCCATACGACTATTGCCGCCAAAATGAGTAGGGATCTACCCATCATTGCGACCAAAGGCAATATTCCAGATGGCAGATTAAGACTGAGAAGGAATTTCCAAGTGGAATTTCCATCAAGGGAAGAGTGGCTGTCAGGCCAGGTATGTACGGCGAGCGGCGTACACGCATGGTACACTGACGGCTCATGGATGGCTAATACACAGTCATCCGGAGCCGGTGTATACCTAGTCAACACTAAATCAGGAGAAAGCACTTCGCTGGGGAGATATGCCACTGTTTTCCAGGCGGAGGTGTTTGCTATTTTGGAAGTAGCAACCAAGGCGGAAGTAACAGAAGGTGTAGAGAGTATATATATTTACTCGGACAGTCAAGCCGCTCTCAGGGCGATCCAAAGACCCAGGGCAAGCTGTAAGCTAGTTCAGGAATGTAGAGACGCCCTATACAGATTGGCTGCGCGCAAGGCAGTAAGACTCAGATGGGTTCCAGGGCACAGTGGCATCGAAGGCAACGAACGGGCCGATGAATTGGCAAGACAAGGCTCAATGAGCCACCTCGTCGGTCCAGAACCTGGTCTGGGCTTAAATAAAAGGCAAATCTCTCAGGAACTAAATAACTGGGCCTGGAACAAGACAAAGCATAATAGGAGAGGAAAAGAAGGATGCAGACAAGCCAAGGAAATGATTCTAAATCGGACGGATCCAGAGCAAGGCGACTGCTAAAAAAAAGCCGAGAGGACATCAGGAACTTGGTAGGTATTCTGACTGGGCATGGAAGCCTAAACAGACATCTGCACCTTATCGGCATGAGGGACAGCCCATTCTGCCTGAACTGCGGGACAGGGGAGGAGTCCTCATACCACTATATAGGAATTTGTGATAGGTGGAGTCGCCTAAGGAGGAAGATACTGGGAGCACCAACACTTGCTCGGGAAGATCTAAAGGATCTGGACTGGGAGGACGTCCTCACCTTTATCAAGGTGACGGGCCGTTTCAGTGCGGGCCGGGTGTTGGAAGTAGCCAGGTAGGGGACGGCGGATCGGGGATGGTGAAAAGGGACTTATAGGCCTACTTACCGGGCTTCGACACCCCCCACGTAATGAAAATATCACGGAACCAGTCACCAGCAGCCGACTCTGTCTCACGCGTTCTTTCAGCGATCTCTTCGCAGGTTTTGAATCTCAACCTAATGGTAGTATCATCAGCAAATAGATTAAAGCTGGCAGCACCGTTACTTTCAGGCAGGTCATTTATGTATATTAAAAACAAAAGTGATCCCTGTGGAACACCCACCTCAAGCTGCAATCTTTCCGACAGCACATTCCCCACTCGAACACTCTGAGACTTGTTGGCAAGATAAGATTTCATAAATTGTAAGCTGCTTGCGTCAACGTTAAATGACACAAGCTTGTCAATGAGAAGATTGTGGGAGACACAGTCAAACGTTTTGCTTATATCACAGAAAATGATTCTAGTAGCCCCTTGTGATTGTTGTCAACAAATTCTTTGTAGAAACTGCTTCAAGCTTAGCAGTTCGGAAGTTCGCGTTATAATGTTGAAGTCCTAAGGTATGATGTATTTTTGTCCTGACTGTATGGTGTGCATAAAATCTGCTCCTCTTGAGAAAACATGATAAAATGCAGCATGAAATTCAGGCTCTCGCCAGAAAAGTCAAGGATCTGTCTTTAACTGTTGCCAGTAAAATTGAAGATCCGAGAGATCCAAGAGGTCCTGAAGTGTTGAATGTAAATGATACTGTTTCTACCTCACCAAATAAAGATGTCATTATCAGTAACATGAGAGAACTTATGGAACAATAGACAGAACATGTAATGTCCAAATTCCATGAATTTGCTCAGGTCATCAAGGAGTCAAACAAGGACTTGGTTCAGTTTTTGTCGAAGAATGGAGCATTACCCAGTGTAGCATCGAATAATACCCTTTCGAATACATCGGCAACAAGGGAAACTAGTGTAAGTGACTTAAATGCCACTTCTAGTTCACAAAAAAGTAATAAACCTGGAATAGTATCAGGTGTTATCAGAGGCTCTGGAGATACTGCCATCATTGGGTTGACTGCTGCTGAGGAAAGAAAACACTTCTATGTGAGTAACCTCTCCAATGAAGCAACGGTGTAAACATTGTCTGACCATATTAGAAAAAACTCCATTACTGTGTTGTCATGTGAGAAGCTTGTGTCAAGGTAGGTTGACCATAATGAAAGTGCGGCTGTCACAACGTATTATGGATTATTTGAATCAGCAATGAGACATGGATTGCTGGCGAACACTCACCTTGACAAAGTGTTTAAGGTACAAAAATCTGCAATTAGATCAATAGTAAATATTAAACCAGATGTTTCGTGCAGACCATACTTTAAAAACTGAAAATAATGACTCTTTATGCACTGATTATTTATTTAAAATTAATATTTGTTGAGCAAAATATTGACAGATACGTTGTGGCAGCACTGATGTGCATGCCCACAATACGAGAGGTAGGAATGACTTGGTTCTAAAGCAATCTAGATTAAGTAGAAATAGAGGAAATGAGGAAATAAAGTTTTACAATGCTTTGCCACAAGATATCAAGACCTTAACTTTAAGAAATTTTAAAGCAAAAATTTATAAGCTATTGACTGAAAATCCTTTATATTCCTTTGATGACTGTTATTCATTGGTACGGCAGGGCTAGTGTCTTATTCTTCTTTTGTTTGGTATATCTGGATGTTTTTGGTTTTAGGTAAGTTAGGATTGTATTTTTAGTGTAAGACTCTATGATTGATGTATTTTGACTTGTCTATAATACTATGCATTTCTGAAGACCAATAAACTATATTATTATATTATTATTATATTCCATGCTCTCAAATGTAATAATATTTATTATGCTGAAGAAAATGCTATGCTGTCCTCTAAAGCCGTGTTATACCTCGGTGAAAAGGTGACTTGTTTCGAAGTAATGAAGTATCTGAGCAGCAATACACTTCTCAAACACCTTCGATACAACCGGAAGCAGAGATATAGGCTCTGCAGAGCTCCGCTTGTAGCTTCCAAAGCTCTCAGCTTGAAAGAAATGGAGGGAGATAAAAGTGCAAAGTACTTGGTCCAATCAAAAGCAACCAGCCTCCTCAAGAGTATATGTAACATAAGTATTCTAAATTGGATGTGTTTGATACCTAATTGGTGTCTCCATTTGAATTATCGTACGCTTATTAAAAGGTGGTGAGCTTATCGCACCTGTTTGCTTTTTGTTTTGATAATTCCTTGAGTTAGGGTCCCCTTATTTTGGCGCCTGGTCTCGATAGTTTTTTTGCAAAATTTTGCCCAAATCTACCAAATATTAGTGATCAGCAAACCCAGTGTATTGCGGGTTAGAAAATCACCTTCCCTATAATGGGGTCAATAATATTCCCAACATTCTTATGAGCTGAATATTCCTTTTACTTAAATTATGACAAACGCACGCTATCTAAATAATAAAAATTGTAAAAACCAGTCCAAAGCGGCTCTTGCGCATCGTGTACTCCCTCGCAATACGTTATTGTTCTCCTTTCGGTGTTTCCTAAAAATAGACCCTTTCATTCAGCGTTAATGGACACGGTTCCTGTTCTTATTTTCGTAGTTTTATGACTTCTTTTAAACGGGAACGTCTCGGTATAATATTGTGAACGGGTTTGGAAGGCTTCCATGTATTTCATTCAGTTACGCGGTCGATGAGACTGCAATTTTTCTCTTTTTTGTTTGCCATCTTTTATGGCAAAACATGAATTTTGTTGCTAATGTTTTCAAGAAGTATATTCATGTAAGTAGCTTGGTAAATTTTGATGGTATTTCAACGATAATTCGATAATGTTGGATCAGACGATTTGTCTTCATGTTTTATTATCTTTTTTGGAAGCTTTTATATTGAAATTCGTCAGGAGTTTTATCGTAAATTTTCAAAAGAAGTATTTTTGTTGCAAATTTATGTGAATATTATAATTTTAAAAATTTTATTTCAATTATTTGCAAATTAATATTTAAAATGTCGATCAGTCATGGTTGGGATAACTCTATACTCAATATTTCTTATCCAACTCTCAAAAGCACGGCAATATCCATTGTATTTTGCAAAATTTGATTAACTTTTGAAGAGCCTTTTTTTTAACAACCCTCGTAGTAATAAATAATCTTCAATATGTAAAGATGTTATCACATTGTTTGATGGAGCGTTTTATAATTATGTAGAGATAATAACATCCTTTAATCGGCTGAGCGATAAGATAAACTAAATTTAAATTTGCAATTTATATTGATGTTGTTTCCTTTCGTTTCAGAATGACGCCAAGACGCAAGAAGAGAGGTCTAATAAGCTGTGGGGTAAGTTTTTACAAAACCAATGTATGTTTATCTTTTATTGCAAATGGAAATTAAAATTAGTATTCACCCAAATTACATTGCTTTTAACCCTTGAGTACTACCAGTGATATATTAATGTAAGCAAATGATTTATTAAAGTTGTATAGGCTGATCTCAACCTTGATAGCAAGACAGCTGCAGGCAGATCTTGATTGCTTTGCCCTCTGGTGTAGAATTAATAACCTAAAGTTGAATGTTAGGAAATGTGCAAGATCATATCCTTCTCTCAATGTCAGGTGGTTGCTTGGGCAGACGTTAGAGAGAGTAAAATCTGAGAAAGACTTGGATGTACTCTTAATCAGCATCTCTATATTGGAAATATTTGTTGCAGCTCCTTGGCTTTAAAATTTTTTAATAATACTCATACTTTGAAAATCGTTTATTGTACTCTGGTGAGATCTGTACTTGAGTCCCCAAGAAGGGCCACCTCATGTTAAACCAGTTTGACGTTTCTGTCAGTGAATTCTCTTCCTCGGAAGTGTTTGCAAATATTTCTGAGCTCCCAAATAAGTTCTCATGTGGTCCTGATTCTATTCCAGATATTTTTCTGAAGCAATTTGCCTTTACCCGAAGTACCTAAACCATTGCAAACATTATTTGACTTATCTCTGAGATATTTGGAAGCATAGCTTCGTAACCCCAATATTGAAGTCCGGGAATCCCAGTGATATTAGTAACTATCGTGGAGTTTGTAAACAGAATACAGTGGCATAGCTGTTTGATGGTATGGCTTATGATCAACTTGCTTGATGGAGGTGTAGAGCAATGATTAGTGAGGGCCAATTTGGCTTCGCAGGTGGGAGATCGACCACTGATAATTTGGTGACGTATAAAGTAGATCATATCCACTCAAACCTCTGCAATAGACAAAAACAAGGAAGGTGCAATAAACATCAACGTAAGATAGATAGATAGATAGATAGATAGATAGATAGATAGATAGATAGAAAACGAAAACATACTTTATTGTTCAAGAATTACATTTCATATGGAATCCTTATTAGCAAAGCCTATAGTTATTTCTTATACTAACATATTGAGCCAAATCAACAAATTGACGCCCTTAGCCCACAAAAATTCAACAGCAATACTACGAACTTTCATGGGTAAATGATTGTACATCTTCACTCCTGTGTAAATTATTGAATTTTTGATGTATGTTGAATGAGTCCGAGGATGTACCCGGCACATATGCCGAAGAGCCTTTTTTTGCAGCACAAAAGCAGACTGGAAAATACTTTGGGAGCAAAAACCCCAGAATGGGATGCAATACCTCGAGTGCGACTCAATCAATGCAAAGTAGCTGGTTCTTTAGGCCGATATCGTTAATTCCGACTTTAGCCAAGATAGTTGAGAGACTTGTTAAGGTGAGGCTTGTTCGATACTTGGATGCTATGGGAGTGTTAAGTGAGGCTCAATTCGGGTTTCTCGCATCAAGGAACACCAGCGATGCCATGTTTTCACTGTTGGAGAGTCTTTACCTGCATCTGAATGACAATGACGGTGCTGCGGCGGTATTCTGTGATCTGTCCAAGGCATTTGATTGCGTTGATCACAGAATATTGCTGAGCAAATTGGAATTTTATGGTATCAGAGGTGTGGCTTTGTCATGGTTTACTTCCTATTTTTCAAACCGTGTCCAATCTGTCATTGTGGGCAACAAGGGGTCGAGGCTCTTGAATGTCGGATCGGGGGTCCCACAGGGTTCTGTCTTGGGTCCCCTCTTATTCTTAGTGTACATAAATGATCTTTCGGACCTGAACATCTCGGGTAAATTTACAATGTTTGCAGACGATATCACGGTGCTTTGGAGCGGGAGGGATCCTGCTTGCTTGGGAAGAATTGTGAGTAGGGATCTGTCCGAAATCAAGAAATGGTGTGATGCAAACTATCTGACGCTGAATGTATCGAAGACACACCTGATGATGTTTAGATCCAATGTCCGCGATGTCTACCTCGATTCTGCTCTGATGACTGGAGTACAGGTGATCAGGTTTTTGGGGATTTATTTATATTGATGAAAGACTTGCAACGGCCATACCAAGTTCTCTGGCAATGACCTTAATACTGTAGCAACCTGAGGCCAGTTTCTTGTTCAAAGCTTTTAAGTGTGAGTCAAATTTCAACCTATAATCTAGGGGGATGACTGTCAAAGGAGATCTTTTCCATGATGGAGTCTCTGAATTTAACAATATGTGCTTTTGATAGGAATGATAGGTTGAGAGATAGTTGGTTAGCATCACACCAAGATTTAATCTTCTTTATGTCCATCTCAATCATACTTTGAAGAGTTGCAAGGTCATTGTGTGACCATTGTGCCGTGCAATCATCTGCAAATGCCCCAATCACTCCCAACAGATCAAGGTTTAGAAGATCATTAATGTAGATGAGGAAAAGTGTTGGGCCCAGTACAGAGCCTTGAGGAACACCACTTAAAATGTTCCGTTTATCTGATGTTTTCTGATCTGTAGAAACGTATTGAACTCTTTCAAGCCCAATACCCCTAAAGCCATACCTTCTCAACTTCAACAGTAGTATTCTGTGATTAACGCAGTCGAATGCTTTCGACAAATCACAGAATACCGCTGCGGCGGACTTACGCTGATTTAGAGAATTAAGAAGGTTCTCCATAAAGTGAAAGACAGCATCAGCTGTGCTCTTCTGCTGTTGAAAACCAAACTGATTTTTGTTTAGAATATTGCTATTATTTAAGAATTCTATGATGCGTTTATTTGCCAGGCTCTCAACTACTTTTAATAGGATGGAGAGCAGTGAGATTGGCCGGTAGTTTGATGGGTCAGTGGTAACTCCTCCTTTATGTATGGGAGTGATCTTAGCAAACTTCAGGGAAGATGGAAAAATTCCTTTTCTGAAGGAAGAGTTGACTGCATCAGCCAAAGTGGTTAGAGGATCTTCCGAGAGTTCTTTTAGGATTTTTAAAGAAAGTCCGTCATATCCGGCAGCATTTAAATTCCTCATTTTGCAGAAGGTCTCTCTTAGTTCAGTTGAATTAGTTGGAAGGAAGGAGAATTGGTTTGAAACATTCACATTTGATAGGTAGTCTAGAGGATCATTAACGGTTATTATGTTCTTTGTAATATTATCAGCTATTGAGCAGTAGAAGTTATTTAAATCATTAGGATCCAACGCGATTTCTCAGGTTAGTACGACCTGATAGCTCATTTATAATTTTCCAGGATGTTCGAGATTTATTTTTTGATTTTTGCATCCTTGATGAATAAAATACCCTTTTAGCCCTTGACAGTAATTTCCTGTATGTTGTACGATATCGAATAAAGTAGTCATAGATAAAGACATTACCAGCAAAGTGCTTCATTAAGGCCGCGAAGATTTCCAGCTGAGATACGTATACCCTTGGTTATCCATGATTTGGAGTGTGATTCTATCTTTACATTCCTAATAGGGAAGCATCTGTTTACCAAAGTGCATAGAATAGAATGATACGCTGATAAAGGCTCCATTTCTCCCACAATTAGTCTGTTGCACTCGTGTCGAAATTTTGCATAATTGCCACTGCTGTATATACGTTTACGAGTTGTATAAGTATTTCTTTTTTCTGGTCCGTGAATTTATAGGGAAACGTGCAATGATGGCATTGTGGTCTGAAATGGCTGCACCAATTGAGTCACATATTACATTATTATGTAGTCGTGGTCGCTGAATGCTCAGTAATACGCGTAAATGAGTCAACATGCATGGAGAGATTGAAAGAAGTCAAGAGGTTCACGACCATGGCAGTCACATTAGAATCAGCATCATTATAATTGATATTAAAATCGCCAGCTAACACTACATGACACCTTGGAGGAATTCTGGACAGTAGCAGTTCTAGTTTATTTAAAAAATTAAAAACATTCGCTGTTGGTGAACGATAAGTACAAAGCACATAGAAACTAAGTTTTCTTGAAAATATTGCTGAAAACTCAAACTCTCCTTCTTGAAGAAGCGTGTCGAACCTGTCGCAAGATTCAAAGGTCAACATATTATCATTTTGATGCTGCCCAATGGATCTACAGTACTTAGACACAACAATATACCCTTGAACAACTAATGGTTCATCCACTCTATGCCAATGTTCGGTGAGTAGCAATATATTAGGCAAATTAGTATTATTCAAAAGTACATCAAGTTCGTTCAGTTTATTTCGTGCTGACCGAATATTCAGCAACATAACACTCATAAGAGCTTAGACATAGAGAAACCAGACAATCACAGTGAACCTGTCCAAAATCCAGCACCGGAAACTTCAAGAAATAATTTTTTATACCCTCGATTCTCCCAGTTGGGCCTGGACGAAGAACCCAAAGCATTATAACAAATCGAAAAACCTCCAAAATCATAGTCAGCCATATCAAAATTCAAAATCTCCCTACAAAATTAAATGAGCTGCAAATCTTTTGTGAAGAATCTTTACCCGACATTCTCTGCCTCACAGAGACTTGGATCACCCACGATGCCACGGGTTCTATGTATCTGCCTTCCTACAATCTGCTGACATCATTCTGTCGCAGTCAGCATATGCATGGGGGTTGTGCAATATACACCTCAGAAAACCTAACATCCAAGCCATTAGAGAATATTCAGCAATTGGGAAGGGAAATGCATATTGAATGCTGTGGAGTTGAGCTACACATGGATGCAACCAAAATAACAATAATTGTAACTGTTTACAGACCTCCATCAGGAGACTTTGATTTATTCTTAGATATTGCAGCTCAACTACTTGCATACTGTGAAAAAATCTGCCCTAACACAGTGTTATGTGGAGATCTCAACGTAGGCAGTCTAGAAAAAATCGGACCGTAAATACCAATATTTGATGGATATTCTTTTGGATTGAAAAATGTTTGTGATGGGCCTACAAGAATCTTTACTTCAGTGTTGGGAACATCTATTTCATCAATAGACTATATGACTACCAACATAGAAGAAACCTCTATTAAGTGTATGACTAAGCAACCTCACCTTTCAGACCATATGTTACAAGAGCTGAGCATAAACATTTTTTCAGAAGAAAAGAAATCATCTGCTGAATCAAAGAAAGTACGCTTTATTACAAACAAAGACATGCCCGAAAAAGATTTTCAAACAACGCTCTAAAAGCAATCCATGGTATGACGCAGTCTTGAGAAAAGCTAAAGATAATCTTCATGACCTCTATGTAGTCTCAATTGCCCATAATGATGAAAGAATGTTCCAACACTACAAAGAAAAGAAGAAGAAATATCGCAAAGCCATTAGCGATGCAAAAATAAACTTCAATAGCGGCAAAATTTTAAACTCAAAAAATACATCAAAGCAAGTGTGGTCCATAATTAATGAAGAACAAAGAAGAACGCAGACATCAACATAAATAAAGATAATAGCCTAATATCTAACAAGAAAGATGTAGCAAACGAGTTTGGAAAATTCTTTTCCGGAGTTGCAGAAGATAAAATCCAAAGGCATTTTGGTCAGCAATTGTCTGATCCAACGCTAAGTGACTACCACCCACTTTCAATCTTTCTAAGTCCTGTATCACCAGAGGAAGTAACGAGAATTATAAAAAGTCTAAAAAACACAGAAGGAGTGGGCCCAGACGAAATGCCTGTAAAAGTTGTAAAGGCTGTAGCTGACCTAATATCTGATCCTTTAAATATAATAATTAATCTCTGCCTAGAAAAGGGTAATTTTCTATCTGCTCTCAAGATAGCTAAAGTAGTACCTATGTTTAAAAAAAGGCGACAAGCATTGTATTGAGAACTACAGGTCGGTGTCTATTCTTAGTATGTTCTCGAAATTTTTTGAGAGGGCAATATATACAAGGTTACGACACTTCCTTGAAAAGTACCAACTTCTGAACGACAATCAGCATGGTTTCAGATCGGGGCGATCCACGGAATCAGCAAGTGTGGTGTTAGTTAACTTTGTACGTAGAGAGCTGGACCAGGGTCATGCTGTTGCAGGAGTGTTTTTGATCTTTCTCGGGCATTCGACACTCTTAACCTGGAATTTGTAAGTAAGAAGCTGTTTCACTTGGGAACAAACTAATCATGGCCTTCTTAGAAAACAGAAAACTTTTTGTAGATATGAGCGGGGTTCATTCTAGTCAATACGACATAAATATCGGAGCAGCACAGGGCTCAATATTAGCATTCATGCTGTTCGTAAATGATCTAACACTACCAGGTATGACAATTAAACTTGCAGACGATACTTCTATTGGAATCTCGGCTCCTAATGAAGAAGCTCTTCTGGAACAACTAAACAGGGTATGCGAGGAAATGAAGCCGTGGTGTGGAGGAAACAAGCTTATCCTGAATGAGGACAGCCCTAGCCAGGTCAAGTTCTTGGGTGTCTACTTAGACCAAAGAATGAATTGCAGCATGTTCCGCTTATCAGATGAGGTATATCATATTTGTTCTGAGCTATCAAGAGCTTACTATGCACTCTTAAAAATTAGACATTCTGTCTCAAGGGACACCCTGATTCACATCTATTATGGAATGGCCTACCATTATCTTTCCTACAATATCATACTATGGGGCCAAGCAACCAATATAAAACGTATATTTGTTGGTCAAAAGCGATTGATACGTCTAATCTTCAGTCTAAAACATCAATCATGTTAGGAGCCATTCAGGGAGCATGGATTTCTTATACTGGTCTCAATCTATATCATGAAATGTGCTATATACGTTTTCAAAAACAGGAGTTGCTTTGAGAAGAATGGGGACAACCACAACTATCCCACCAGGAACTCATCTGCATTATCTATCCCAAAACACACAACAGCACAGTATGAGAAATCACCGCACTATGCCTGTATAAAGGTATTTAATGGACTTCCAGATACTTGTAAATCGGCCAAGAACATCACAACATTTAGGACGCAGTTGAAGAAATATACCTGATAGCTGCTGCTTTTACTGCCTGAATGATTTTATAAAGTAAGCGTTGCGTGTTGCAATCTAATTATGCCGGGAATTATGCTGATATATAATTTTTGAATGAGTATGATACTCATTTTTTTTTAATCACTGTCTTTGCTGTATCACATGTAAAATGTAATGTAAATTTGAAAAAGGAAGTAATCTGTTTGTTGATAAGTAGTTTGTAAGTTTAGGCTTAGTATTTTATATTGACCATCCTTATGTCATATTTTGATCTTATTGGAATATATTATTTGTATTTGTATCTGATTGAGGCCTTTTGAAACTTCAGATTGACCCCGTCTATACTGACTTCTCGAAGGCTTTCGACAGGGTGAATTTTGGAGTTGTTATTGGCAAAACTGCGGGTTACAGGGTTTGATTCATCACTCGTTGCATGGTTGCAGAGTTTTCTTGACGGTAGGTTGCAGAAGGTTAAAATTAAATAGGGTAGTGTTGGGAGTGCCTCAGGGCACTTTACTATTCAATCTCTTTGTCAACGATATAGCAAGTATGATCCAACATTCAACGGTCAGCATGTTTGCAGATGATCTCAAGATGTATAGGACGATTGAGCAGTGGAAGGACTCAGTTAGGCTCCAGAGTGATTTGAGTGCTCTTTGGGATTGGTCACAGACCAATAACCTGACGTTGCACGTCAAGAAGTGTTGTTATATAAGTTTTTTCAGAGGCTATAAAAAGTTCAATTTTGAATATAAAATCAATAACGAGAATCTTAAGTGTATGGGGGGTTGTCAAGGACATGGTTTGATGAAAAGCTATGTTTTGCAGAGCTTATGCTTGAGAGGTTTGAACATTCTGGGATTTGTGATGAGAAACTTAGGGAACTTTCTGGGAACACAGCTAAGATTCTGTATGTCTCACTCGATTATTCTACAATTGTGTGGTCACCCGAGTATCGGACATATATTGATTCGTTGGAAGGGGTGCAGAATAAGTTCCTGCGACATGCTGCTTTTAAAATGGGGGTGAACTTTGATGACTACCACCGATCTGAGATGCTCCTGGGATTGAATTTGGAGACCCTTGCGAGGAGGCGCCTGAAGTTTGAAGTGTGTTTTATCTATAAACTGCTAAAGGATTGTCCCTGTCTCCTCTCCAAGGTGAGTCTAAATGTTCCAATTCGGTGTTTTCTTCGTTCCTCTTCACGCCACTAATTATTATGGTCGCCACCCCCCTGTTGACAGAACGCTTCGATTGCTTAATAAACTAGATGACGACGTTTTTGGTGGCACTCTATCTGCCTTTAAAAAACAGGTATTATGAGATGGTTAGACTCACATTATCTGGCCTTGGAAATGTATTTAATATTATATTTGTATTGTTTGTAAAAAATAGAAGATAACCCGTGAATTTAATAAATAAATAAATAAATATAATTTTAAAGATCTTTGCTAATCTGGGTACTACACAAATAGGACAGTAATTGCCCAGAATAGCTTTCTTCTCCTTTTTAAATATAGGCAGCGGCAGAACCTTGCTAATTTTAAAGATGTCTGAGTATTTTTCTATTTCAATACAACAAGTGGTATGATTAGAAAGTGCTGGGTCTGCTTAATTATTCTGTTGTTCAGGCCATATGTTGTATTTAACAGTGCGACTGAAGTGATTGTTCGCAGAAAAAGAGAGTTCGAGAAGTAGGGCACAACAGGAGGATTTTTCTGGCCTTGCCTCTTGGTGCTCTACATGCTCTTGCTGAGGCAATAAATACCTCATTTCTGTCAGGAATTTTTCCAACCTGTCTTAAGAAAGCTGTGGTTGTACCCCTCTACAAGGGAGGAGATCATAATAGTCCATCAAACTTATAGCACTGTTGCCTACTTTGGCTAAGGTAGTAGAGAGGCTGGTCAAGGTGAGGATTATTTCGTTTTTTAGTGGGCTTAGGTTGTTGAGTGCTCAGCAATTTGGTTTCCGAGGATCTTTGGGTACAAGTGACGCCATTTTTAACTTTTTGGAACAGCTGTTCAACCAACTGAACGCCGGTGAGGCTGCCGCAGCGGTCTTCTGTGATTTGTGGAAAGCATTTGATTGCGTAGATCACAGAATACTGCTTTGGAAGCTGGAGGTGTATCGGTTTAGGGGAGTGGCCTTGGAGTGGTTTCATTCTTATTTGTCAGGGCGTGCGCAGACGGTTAGGTTAAATAGTACCAGCTTTGAAGAACGAAATATCAATACCGGAGTTCCACAGGGCTCTGTACTGGGGCCACTACTTTTCGTGATCTATGTTAACGATCTGCCCCAACTTTCAATAGTGGAAAAATTCACGATCTTCGCAGATGACACGACCGTTCTCTGGCACGATTCGGATCTTGTGCAATCAGATCTGTTGAAGATAAAAAAAAATGGTGTGACGAAAATCTATTAACTTTTAATATAGGGAAAACCAACATTTTAAATTTCAAATGTGTCATGGGGAACGTTTATCTGGAAAATGAACCTATTGCTGCGCCCAGTTTTAACAAATTCATGGGCTTATCAATTGACAGCTCGCTTAAATTTGAGAACCACATCTTGCATGTGTGCAGTAAAATTTCTTCTGGTTGTTATGCCTTGAGGGTTATATCTAATAACTTAGACTTCTCCATTGCCGGGGCTGCATACTTTGCTCTAATTGAGTCCCACCTTCAATATGGCATTTGTTTTTGGGGCTCTTGTTCTGATTACCTTTTTAATTCAGTTTTTGTGTTGCAAAAAGAGCAGTTCGATATTTATCAGGAGCCAAGGTTCGTGATTCCTGTCGCCCCTTATTTTTGAAACATGACATTGTGTTTGCCTGTTTATTTTGGAAACAGTCTGTCTAATCTTTAGAAAATATAGAAGCGAGTTATCTCTGATTGGTCCTTACAATACCCGCCAGACTTATATTCTCAGATTGCCTATCCCCCATTCAGAACAAATGAAAAGTTCCATTATATACGGAGGTAAAAACTTTTTAATATAAAGTAAAATGGGATCTAAATATTTTTTAAGGGAGGTTACGCTGTAACAATATTCACCCAAAATTTCAGGACAACCCAAACTATTATTTATACGAATGTAAAAAAGGAATATCACAGAACATTGGCTAAATGGACAAGAGGTGAGTGTGCTTCGAGTAGAAGGGTTCAAAACGATGGTACACTCTGCTAGGCAGCAGTGTTCAGCTGGAGGAACCATAATCTTGCTTAGAAAGGATTTAGAAATGTCTGCAGAATGTGTAGGATCTGGTGCTGATGAATGTGTGGAATACTCTATTATTTACATACAATCTTTTAAAATGTATGTTTTAGCTCTCTACCGCCTACCCTCTGGACATTTCGACACCTTCTTGATGACAGTTGAGTGTATCCTGTTGGTGTTCAGATCTAAGGTGGATGTTCTTATAGCGGGTGATTTTAATATACACTTTAACACTGGCCAAGCTGAAGCAATCTGCTTTTCAGACAACATGGAGAGTTTACCTTCAGCAAACCATATACTTGCCAACGCGGTTCAATGCTTGCCTGGAAAATATCTTTGTGAGCTCTGGTGTAGTCTTGCTGTCTTCGGATGTGGTTAATACGGGTCTGTCTGATCACATGGGTCAGAGTGTTGAATGCAACGTTGTAAGGAATAGCTCAGGTTTTACTGAATCCGATAAGACTTGCAGACCAATAACACAGAGGGGCCTGTTTGAGTTTCATAACACTGTGAGTGAGACAACGTGGGAGTTCATAGGAGAGAGTGATGATGTGGATGGGGTATTTGAAATGTTTATGAAATATTTGAAGAATGCATATCTGAGATCCTTCCCTAAAAAATTATATGTTATGAGATCTGATCAGTCTTGTAACATTGGCTGGTTTACTGATGAGATCAGAGGGATGCGTGACCAACTAGGATTTCTTGGATAACTGAAAAGACAATAATATAACAGTTTCAGGAATTTGTACAGATCTGCAATCCGTAATGCTAAGATTAGAGCAAATGATGCCCTCTTCTTCTGCTAATCCAACGAGGGCTGTGTGGCAAATAATTAATAATTATAGAGGTAAGAATATGAAGTCTGTTAAAAATAATCTAAAACCTAAAGATTTTAATGATTTTTTTTGCCAATATAGCAAAAAACCTAATGCAGAATGATCCTGACTCAAATTTTGATCCTATCAGCAACCTCGAGAAACTCTCAGCACCTCTGACTGTTTTTTTTTTCTGAGGTACGAAAGACATTAGACAGCCTAAAAAATAAACATAGTCGTGATCTAACTACTTAAATCTATAAAATCTATAAAAAGTTGTTTAGTTAAGTTATGTTTTAAAGATCACATCTTCCCAGATGCCCTTAAGGTAGCTCTCGTTGCACCTGTTTTTAAAAAGGGCGACCCTTCGATGCCTGAAAACTACAGGCCCATATCGCTCTTGCTTGTCATTTCCAAGATTGTGGAGAAGTGCATTGCAATTAAAATTGTTGACTTGTTGGAGGGAAACAACCTGTTTTCTGAATGCCAGTTTGGATTCAGAAAGGACAAGAATACTGTCTTGGGAGTCTTGGACCTAATATCTGAAATAATAGAGGCTTTTCATAAAACTCAATACAGCTCGGTCTTATTCTGCGATCTCAGCAAATTCTTTGATTGTGTCGACCATGGCATCCTTCTCCGGAAACTTACAAATTACAACTTCTATCAAGACAGTATTGATTTACTGAAATCATACCTTGTGGACAGATGTCAGTTAGTGAGGGTCGATGGGGTGTCATCGGCAAGGAGTAAAATTACTATTGGAGTACCACAGGGCTCAATACTTGGCCTCATACTCTTTTTAATATATATAAATCTTCTCTTGTGTGAACCACGGGCCGAGTATTTCTCTTTTTTTTTTGTGATGACACAACAGTGTCTTTCGCAGCTGATACCTTGGAGGAGTCGGTGAATGGTTCCATGGTGGCACAAAATAGGGCTGAGCTTGGTTCCAGTCAGACAAGCTTCTATGCTTCTATTGAACGCAGATAAGACAAATAGGGTAGTTTTTTCTATGAGAGAATTAAGCAGTGTGTCGAATAGTTCCGGGGTGATGTTCTTGGGAGTTGTCCTTGATTCGAGATTGCAGTGGGGAGAGCATGTTGATGCACTATCAAGGAAGCTCAACAGAAGTACATTCTGTGAAACATCTCCCAGTGTGTCTCAACTGGTATGCTACAAACAACCTATTTTGCTATTTTCCATTCGCATTGCATCATATGCAATCCTAGCTTGGGGGCATTCAGCTGGGCATTATGAAATTATTTTGAAGATATAATGAATATAATAAACCGTATAATTTGAACTAAAACTTTTTTTTTTGCAGGAGAACCTTCCAAACAAAAAGTGAGGAGATCGGTTTTAAAGGAATTTGATCCCTTTGTTGCTGACAGGTAAGTGCGACCTCTGCTTATTTTCGCAGAGCGAATATAGCATTTATTTCACATCAGATTTATAATAAGATTTGAAATGAATTTCGTTTACCTATATAAAGATAATTTCTCCAAAATGATTGCAGCTTATAGTATAGATACAACTATCGGGGGCATTAGTTTTGATTTGTTTTGTTGGGCAAATGCTGCACACCCGAAAGACAATTCATTTTTCTTGACATTTTGCCTTTAATAAATTCCTTTTTGTTTGTATTTTTAGTCCAGTGCCGCCAAAAATTCGACCACCCGTTGTAGAAGAGGACGAGATATTCGAAGATGCTGAAACGTCTCTGCCAAGTTACCTTTGCCCGAAGAACGCGTCCCTCCTTATTCCAGAATTAAAAGGTATATAGAATTTGACCTTGTTAGGAAGGCCCTTTAGAAGTTTTATTCTCATCTTTTTTCAGGCTATCGCCCAGGACAGTTGGTGAATCTGAACGACACTAACGACCTCTCTTATTCGGAATGCCTAGAAAATCTGTCCCAATTAAACGGCAGTCTATTTAATGTATCGTCATCGGAAGATGACATTGAATTTAATTTCAAACCTAAGAGGAATGAAGGAACAGTTCAAGGACAGCAGTGTAACGTCATAAATCCTCCGAACCACGAAATTCTCATAGTAGATAGGACGTTATTAGCCAATAATGAAACTGACGTGCTAAGAACCAATTCTCAGGAAACTATTGAAATTCCGTCAAATATGAGTCAGATCGTCGCTCAGCCTGAACAGGCTGAAAACCTGCAAGAATTTGATAAAGAGCCAGATCAAGACCAACAGTCGGAAGTAGCAGAACGTTTGGAAGAACCAGAAACAGTATCCGTTCATGTCGACACTTTGGACGTTACAAATGGAAATCAATTAAATCCAGAACAATCAAATTCTACTGAGCTACAGAGAGCGAACGTGTCCAAAACTGTACAAGATGATGAGCAACTGAGTAACAATTTCACAACTTGTCTACATGAAGAACAAAACGATTCACCATCTAAAGAGTCTGCATGTATGAAAGGACATATAGAAATGGCTTCCAAAACCGAAGATCAAAACACTTCACTACCTGAAGACCAATCACGAAAATCATTGGGAAGTAATGATGCCCAAAGTACAGTACATCCTGCTCATTCCCCTAAAACACAGTGTGATGACTTTCAAGGTCCCGAAGCAGAGAATATTGCAAAACACCAAGGAGCTAATGTCAAACCCGAAGGCTACAGCCCCTCTAAGACAGCCTCTAATGATGATTTAGCTAAATCCTTAGAAGCTTCTTCAAGTAAAGACCAAGATACTTCACTGCTTGAATTATCTCATTGTACTGAGAAACAATGTGAAATACATTCTGTTGTTGATGTTGATCATCAGATAATGTTCGTTGATATACATTTAGATGAAACATTTGAAGATTCTTCCAGTAGAGGTCAAAATAATATAGATTTAACAATTGGCCTAGACCCCTTAAGCATTGGAAATGATGGAGATAAGAGTCAGGAAATTTCTAGTGATCAAAGTTTTGTGGCAAATTCGTATGCGCTATGTGAGCAAACCAGGAACACCACATCTGATATGAATGAAACTCATATTATCGAAGATTATGAAAATTTAACGCTCTCTATCTCTGAAAGTGTGCACTTGGATAACACAATTGAAGACAGTTCCATTACAGATCAAAACGTCTTGCAGCCCGAGTCTTGTCAAGATAATCAACAGCAGGCTAGGAAGGAATCATTGGACAATGTTCAAAATGTTGAAGATTTACATCAACTGAACAAAACTGTTCAAGATTATTTGAATCCAGTTGAAAATCTAGGAAATGATGACAGTAAAGTAATTGCTAGTGATGGGAAAAACATTTCACAATCTGAACAAGGCATCGATGTCAGTTATCACGAAGAAGCAACAGTCGTTGGAAATATCCATCAAGACGATAACACGTTCGAAGTATCTTCGAGTGAAGATGCTGAACAGTTGAGGGGCTCTATCTGCCATACTAATGAAAATTCCCAACACAATTTGCAGATGGTCGACTTAGATACGACTACAGATGTAAATATTGGACAAGATCAGCTCGAGAAAGAAACGCTAGAAGAAGCAACTGAACGCCAAACGATCGACGATGATCGAAACAGTTCGGAGTTATCAGAAATTCGAAATGAAGATGACTGTAATGGGAGTGAAGCAGCGGTTTCTGGCAGCCCGCAAGTTGAAGTAGCTGTCGAAGATAGTTTTACGACGAATCCCAATTATCAAGATCCAGAATGTTTTGAAGCTGTAAAATCACTTGACGTTGAAACTCAGGTGGTAAAAGATTCAGACGTTTGTGGTGAAAATATACAACAGACTGAGAAAGCGTTCCAGGCTTCAACGGAAATTGTGGACAAGCTAGAGCTGGAAAACTGTAAAACTGAGACCGTGCTTGTTAATGCACAAATGGATAAAGATTTTGAAGATATTATTACACCATTGCAGCTCAGAACTGAAACGCTAGAAAAGGCAATTCAGCAGCGAGAGATTGATGACGATCAGAATAAAGACCGCTCTGATTTAGTCAACATATCGTCTAGTAAGGCTGAAGAAACAGACTTGGAGCGCTCAAGGAATACTTCTTTTGTGAAGGCTTTTGATAAAGACGCGACATCCGAGAAAGTCGATTCTGGACCCGAAAAAGCTGTTGAAACTTTAGATCAATTGAACGCAACTTCTGATGCAATTATTCTCAAGGCTGATCAATTGCAGTCCAAAATTGAAACGGCAGAAGTAGTACTCGGGCATACACAGGTCGAGTATGATCAAATGAATAATACAGAACGTTCCACTGGGGCTGAGACAGTATCTGTCATGCCTGAGGAGGAAAATCAATGTCAGCTCGAGAATGAAACAGCGGAAGATGCGCTTGGAAGCAGGGACTCTTTCGTACCGCAGGATAATGTGTCTCAAGAAGTAGATCTAAAACTGCCAAGGAATGAACTAGTTGTGATAGTTGATAATAAAGATCCAAATGTAACTTTTTCACCGAAAAAAGATAGTATTGGATTGAAACTTGGCGACGAAGCTCCGAGTCATTTGGATGCAACTTTTGAGACAAATCCAGAAGAAAATCCTTCGGAACCTGAGGAAAGTGAATCAATTCAAGATAATTTAGAACCATCATCTGAAGTCCAAAATAAAGATTGCTCTATTGCAGTTAGAGCTGACATAAATGCAGAGCAATCAATTAATGCGACATTTGAGATGGCTGACGCTGCTGAATCCGAAAAAGCAGTTGAAACATCAGATCAGTTGAACGCAACTTTTGATGCAATTATTCCCAAGTCCGATCAATTGCAGTCCAAGATTGAAACGGCAGAAGAAGTGCTCGGGCATACACAGGTGGTGTATGATCAGATCAATAATACAGAACTTTCCACTGGAATTGAAACAGTACCTGTCATGCCTGAGGAGAAAAATCAAAGTCAGCTCGAGAATGAAACAACGGAAAATACGCTTGGAAGCAGAGACTCTTTCGTGCCCCGCCATAATTTAGAAATTGTGTCTCAAGAAATAGATCTAAAACTGCCAAGAAATGAGCTACTTGAGGTAGTTGATAATACAGATCCAAACGCGACTTTTTCACCGAAAGGAGATAATATTGACTTGAAACAAGCCGACGAAACTCCGAGTAGTCGCTTCGATGCAACTTTTGAGACAAATCCAGAAGAAAATCCTTCGAAACCTGAACTATCTGAGTTGGAAAGTGAATCAATTCAAGATAATTTAGAAGTCCAAAATGAAGATTGTTCTATTGCAGTTAGAGCTGACATGAATGTAGAGCAATCAATTAATGCGACATTTGAGACGGCTGAAGCTGCAGGGGCAAATACAAGTTTTGTGCAAGTAAAAGATGCCCCTGAATCCGAAAAAGCAGTTGAAACTTTGGATCAGTTGAACGCAACTTTTGATGCAATTATTCCCAAGTCTGATATTGAAACGGCAGAAGAGGTACCAGGGCCTATACAGGTCGAGTATGATCAAATCGGTAATATAGACCGTTCCACTGGGACTGAAACAGTATCTGCCATGCCTGAGGAGACAACAAATGTTCTGAAGTCTGATCAATCTCAGCTCAAGAATGAAACAGCGAAAGACGCGCTTGAAAGCAGTGGCTCTTTCGTACCACAAGATAATTTAGAGGATGTGTCCAGACATCCTTCTGGTATGGAGGAAGTATTTTCGAGATCTCAAGAGGTAGATTTTAAACCGTCGAGGAATAGTCTAGTTGATACTGCAGATCCAAATGCAACTTTTTCACCGAAAAAAGATAGTATTGAAATGAAGCAAGCCGACGAAGCTCCGAGTCATTTGGATGAAACTTTTGAGACAAATCCCGAAAAAAATCCTTCGAAACCTGAATCATCTCAATTGGAAATTGAGTCAATTCAAGATAATTTGGAAGTACAAAATAATGATCGTTCTATTGTAGTTAAAGCTGACCTAAATGTAGAACAATCAATTAATGCGACTTTTGAAGATGCAAGTTTTGTGCAAATAAAAGATGTCGCCGAATCCGAAAAGGCAGTCGAAACTCTGGCCCGAAGTCTCGATCGAACCATAGACGTCGAAGAATCGGCTATTGCCGAGGATATTGATTCGCCCGATATATCCGATGAGAATTTAAACGCTACCAACGGGACAGTAATTGAGTTAGATCAAAGGCAATCGCAGGAATCTGATCGAGCCGAGATAAGTAAGGAATTGGACCAGCCTGAAGAAGCTAAAGACGAGAATAAAATAATAGACGATAAAAATGAAGAAAAAACCGTCCAAAGCAACGATGAGACGAGACCCAAACTAAAACAGAATAGGATTGAATGTCGTCCGAGCATCAGATCTCTCAGACATCAAACGCAAGTGATAACTAATCCGGTAATATTAAAGGCTGGAGCAACGAATGGTGAAGCTACGCTGGTTCAGCCTGACAGTGCCAATCAACAATTGTTGGAAGAGTATAAAACGAAAAGCGAAGGGCTGAAAAACCAGGTCGATAGGTTGCAGAACGAGCTGGACAAAATTCAGGAGGATAATATGCGGAAGGACAAGTGCATTCTTTCGCACGCTTTGGACCGAGAAGCCAACAGGGATGCTATAATGAAATATAAGTAAGTATTTTTTAAGGAATTCTGGCTAATATTTTCTATTTCAATTAAATTCAGAAGGTACAACTTCGGGAGTTTCATTGTCTAGACCATTTGAAACACCATTGAAATCTTTTCTGTTCCATAAACTAGTCAATATATTCGAAGAGAAAACGAAATAAGAAAAATAATATAACAAAAAAAAATAAAACCAAATAAAAAACTGTTCGGGAAGTAAATAAGGGTATTATAAAACGAAATAAAGAACAAAAATTAGAGAAAAAAATGTTAGAGAAACGCGGCTGCCGGCGAAAATAAAGGTTGAAATAAAAGGAAAAAAAAATTAAAAATTATCTAACTCAAAAATTTTCGAAAAAATTGGGAATAAATTGAAATGACGTAAAAATCGTTCGAAAAGTTAATAAAAGCATTGTAAATAGAAATAAGAAAAAAAAAATTTTAAAAAGATAGAGAAACCTGGTATTTGGCGAAAAAAAGGCGAAGAAGTTCAGCTGCGAGGTCGAGAATGGCAAAAATGGAAAGAAATAAAATGCGTTATGAAAAAAATAAACGTTTTGAAAAAATGGTAAAAAAAAACGTAAAAATTTTTTCGGGAAGTTAATAAAAGCATTATAAAACGAAATAAGAAAAAAAAACGAAACCAAAAGATTGCTTCGAAAGTTAGTAAAAGTATTATAAAATCAAATAAGAAAAAAAAATAAATACCATAAAAATAAAAACTGTTCGGAAAGTTAATAAGATTATTATAAAACGAAATAAAGAACGGAAATTAGTAAAAAAATGTTAGAAAAACGCGGTTTTCTGCGAAAATAAGGAAGTAATAAATGGAAAAAAAATTAAAAATTGTCGCTTAAAAATTTTCGAAAAAATTTGGAAAAAATTAAAATAACGTAAAAAATTGTTCGAATAGTTAATGAAAATATTATAAATAGAAATAAGAAAAAAAATAATAAAAAAAAGTTTGAGAAACGTTGTTTTCGGTGAAAAAAGGCGAATGAGTCAGCTATTAGGTCGGGGATGAAGAAGAAAAAAAAATAAATACAAAAAAAAAGAAAAAACTGTTCGGAAAGTTAATAAGAGTATTATAAAACGAAATAAAGAACATGAATTAGTAAAAAAAATGTTAGAGAAACGAGGTTTTCGACGAAAATAAAGGTTGAAGTATAAGGAAAAAAATTTTAAAAATCGTCGAACTCAAATATTTTCGAAAAAATTGAAAAACGTAAAAAATCGTTGGTAGAGTCAATAAAAATATTATAAATAGAAATAAGAGAAAAAAAATTAAAAAAAAAATAGAGAGGAGGTTTTCGGAGAAAAAAGGCGAAGGAGTTCAGCTACGAGGTCGGGGATGACAAAAATGGGAAGAAAAAAATGCTTTATGGAAAAAGATGTTTTGAAAAAAACGGGATAAAATTGAAAAAAACGTAAGAAAATGTTCGTAAAGTTAATAAAAGTATTAGTAAATCAAATAAGAAAAAAAATAATAAAAAAACAAAACTAAAAGATTGTTCGGAAAATTAATACATAAAAGTATTATAAAACCAAGTAAGAAAAAATTAGTAAAGAAAAGAAACAAATTGTTCGGAAAGTTATTAAGAGTATTATGAAACGAAATAAAGAAAAGAAATTTAAAAAAAGTGTGTGAAACGCGGTTTACGGCGAAAAAAAAATTTGAAATAAAAGGAAAAGAAAAGGTAAAAAAGGGGCCCAAATATTTTCGAAAAAAACGGGGGAAAAATTGAAAAAAACGTACAAAATCGTTCGAAAAGTTAATAAAAGAATTATAAATAGAAATAAGAAAAAAGATTAATCAAAAAAAAGTTGGAGAAACGTGGTTTTCGGCGAAAAAATGGCGAAGGAGTTCAATAAAAGGAAAAAAAGTGTCAAAACTATACCCCGGATACCCAAACATTTTCGACAAATTTGGAAAAAATTGAAAAATGTAAAAAGTTTTCGAAAAGTTAATAAAAGTATTATAAATAGAAATAAGAAAAAGAAATTAATTAAAAAACAAATTTGAGAAACGCGGTTTTCGGTGAAAAAAACGCGACGGGGTTCAGCTACGAGGTCGGGGTTGACAAAAATGGGAAGAAAAAAATTCTTTATGAAAAAAAAATTTAACAAAACCGAAGAAAATATTCGGAAAGTTAATAAAATAATAATAATAATAATACTGCATTTATTTAGCGTAGAAGCTACATATAAGTCTTGATATAAGTACAACAATATATAATTAATTATTTAGTACAACAAAGTGGTTAAATTTACAAAAATTGAGAAAGCGAAATAAATTTTAAAGCGTACATACAGTGGAAACCTACTAATATAAACCTAAACTACAAAAACACTACCTACCTAAAACTACATAAAATAAACGTAACAAAACGTAATTTAAAAAGAAAAAAGACAAACATAAATATAAGTGGTACAAATAAAATATTAAGATGTCACAAATAAAACTTAACTTAATAAATATAATAAAATATAAAAATAAACGGTGTATAAATAAAATAAATAAAATCACTGTTAAATTGTAAAATTAAAATAAATAAAACACAACTATACTAACACTTATCTATCGGAAAAAGAACAGGAATAGTAAAAAAAATGTTAGAGAAACGAGGTTTTCGGCGAAAATAAAGGTTGAAATAAATTGAAATTTTTTTTTTTAAATTGTCGCTCAAAAAATTTCGAAAAAATTGGGAAAAAATTGAAATAACGTAAAAAATCGTTCGAAGTGTTAATAAAAAATATAAATAAATAAAGTATTTATTTAGCATAGAGCTACAAGTACAACAATTTACAGTCAATTATCAAGTACAAAAAAGTTGTTAAATTTACAAATTGAAAAAGCGATACACATATTATATAGCGTAGGTACATATAGTGGAAACCTACTATAATATAAACCTAAACTATAAAAACACTACCTACCTAAAACTCCATAAAATAAACTTAACAAATCTTAATTTAAAAATAAAAAGTACAAATATAATATAGAAGGGGTACAAATAAAATATTAAAATGTCAGAAATAAAACTTAACCTAATAAATATAAAAATATATGGTGTATAAATAAAATAAATAAAATCACTGTTAAATTGTAAAATTAAAATAAATAAAATACAACTATACTAACACTTATCTAGAAATAAGAAAAAAAATAATAAAAAAAAGTTGAAACGTGCTTTTCGGTGAAAACAGGCGAAGGAGTTCAGCTACGAGGTCGGGGATGGCAAAAATGGGAAGAAAAAAAAATGCTCTATGAATTAAAAAAACATGAAAAAATGGGAAAAAATTGAAAAAACGTAAAGAAATGTTCGAAAAGTTAATAAAAGTATTATAAAACGAAATAAGAAAAAAACAAAAAAAAACCAAAAGATTGTTCGGAAAGTTATAAAATCAAATAAGAAAAAAAAAGTACAAAAGAAAAAAGAAAAAACTGTTCGGAAAGTTAATAAGAGTATTATAAAACGAGATAAAGAACAGGAATTAGTAAACAAATGTTAGAGAAACGAGGTTTTCGGCGAAAACCAAGATTGAAATAAAAAGAAAAAAAAAAGAAAAAAATTGTCGCTCAAAAGTTTTCGAAAAAAAATGGGAAAAAATTGAAATAACGTAAAAAAAGTTAGAGAAACGCGGGTTTCGGCAAAAAAAGGCCGACGGAGTTCAGCTACGAGGTCGGGGATGACAAAAATAGGAAGAAAAAAATGCTTTATGAAAAAAAAAACAAGTTTTGAAAAAATGGGAAAAAGTTGAAAAATTGAAGAAAATGTTCGGAAAGTTAATAAAAGTACTTATTATAAAACGCATTAAAAAAAAATAACAAAAACAAAACTAAAAGATTGTTCGGAAAGTTAATAAAAGTATTATAAAACCAAGTAAGAAAAAAATAAATAAAGAAAAGAAACAAATTGTTCGGAAAGTTAATAAGAGTATTATAAAACGAAATAAAGAAAAGGAATTCATTTAAAAAAAGTGTAAGAAACGCGGTTTTCGGCACAAAAAAAAGTTCAAATAAAAAGTGTCGAAACTATACCCCCACTTCCCCGGATACCCAAAAATTTTCGAAAAATTGGGAAAAAAATTAAAAAAACGTAAAAAATTGTTCGCAGTTAATAAAAGTATTATAAATAGAAATAAAAAAAAAGTTGGAGAAACGCGGTTTTCGGCGATTAAAGCCGGCGGAGTTCAGCTACGAGGTCTGGGATGGGATTATCAAAAAAAAAATTGAGAAAAATGGGGAAAAAATTGAAAAATCGTAAAAAAATGTTCGTAAAGTTAATAAAAGTATTATAAAACGAAATAAGAAAAAATATATTAAAAAAAACAAAACCAAAAGATTGTTCGGAAAGTTAATAAAACTATTATAAAATGAATTAAGAAAGAAAAATTAATACAAAAAAAAGAAAAAAATTATCGGAAAGTTAATAAGAGTTTTATAAAATGAAGTAAAGAAAAGAAATAATAATAATAATAATAATAATAATAAAGCATTTATTTAGCATAGAAGCTACATATAAAAATACAGGGTGCTCACACATAATGTTCCCCCCCTCAAACTTTGTTAATTTTTAAGCTACAAAAAAAAATAAAAAATAAAATTGAAGGGTTTTTTATGTAGTTTTTGCACACGTAAAGAAAAAACAAAAAATTGTATAGTATACAGGGTAGATCAAAAAGAACCATTTTTTTAAATCTGGCCCCCATTTTTTATTCGATTTTTCGATTCTACCTAAAATTCTAAGGATTTTAATGTAACACACTATATGCCTATTCTTAATACTTTAGGAGTTATTGACAGTTGAAGTCGCTATTTTTTAATTATAATAATAATTCTTTAATCACTTTTAAAACAGAAGATACAAAAGCTCGAAGCAATGAGGTCGAATTGAGGAAACTCAATATTTACACCTCAATGACTTCAAAAGCTAAACAAAAAGTTATATTCTTAGGTGGCTGTTGCCATAAAAAAATAAAAGAACAAACAAAATAGCGACTTTAAGTATTAGGAATAGGCATATAGTGTGTTACATTAAAAATCCTTAGAATTTTACGTAGCATCGAAAAATCGAATAAAAAATGGGGGCCAGATTTAAAAAAAAAAAATTTTTTTGATCTACCCTATATACTGTACAATTTTTTGTTTTTTCCTTTACGTGTGCAAAAACTACATTAAAAACCCTACAATTTTGTTTTTTATTATTTTTGTAGCTTAAAAATTAACAAAGTTAAAGGGGAGGACATTATGGTTGAACACCCTGTACAACAATTTATAATTATTAAGTATGTACAATAAAATGGTTAAATTAATAAAAAAAAAAGTTAGAGAAAAGCGGTTTTCGGCGAAATAAAGTTGAAATAAAAGGAAAAAAAAAAATGTTGAAAATGGGGGCATAAGTTGAGAAAGAAAAAGCTTTAAAAAAATAAAAACTCAATTCCTTATATCTCTTTCAGAAGTTTCACCTCAGTTGTGTGCTTATGAAGGTGAGGCACAATTTGTTTTTACATTTCATGGTAGGAATAAATGAATTTTTACATTTTTATCTAAATTTGAGATTTACGAGGTGCGACAAGAGTCGAGGAGTGTCAGACCTAAAATTCCCTGTTAGGTATTCCCTAGGTAAATATTTTTTCCCCAAAATAAAATCCCGAACGTTTGGGGAAAAATGGTCATTTGGCCACCCTGTTGTAAGGTAACCTCTACATGCGGCATCTGCGAATATGTCATGGACTTAGGATAAAAGCGAAGACAGGTGAAAGTAAGCAATAATGCATTGCTATTATGAGTACTATGTACAGGGTTATCCAACGAGGACTAGACAAGGCGATTTTTTGACTTTCCCTGCACTTTTATAAAAAAACTGAAATCGCCATCTTATGTAATTTTCTCCCGCGAATTCGGATATGTTCAGCAAAAAACAATTGAATATCAAATAAAAGTGCTAGGGATTACTTTGATATTTTTTTTAAATAGAACACCCTGTATATTACTACATTTTTGGACTCTAGAAAAATGTAAACACATTTTGTGTATAATATCCTATACCTATCTTTAGCTGTTTACCAAAGATTGACAGGACATTTTGACACTTTGACAGGCTCTAACCGTACGAGATCAAAGAAAACGGTTTACACATTCCTATCTTGGGTTTTCATAAGCTATCGAATGATAGTAACTTTTAATTTAACCGGAGGTTTAAAAGTTCCGGTTAATTTTATCCGCAGGTTAAATTCGAAGATACTGTCATTCGATAGTTTATGAAAACTTAAGATAGGAATGTGCGAACCGTTTTCTTTGATCTTGTGCGTTTTAGATTTTAGAGCCTGTCAAAGTGTCAAAATACCCGACTTTCAACTGTCAATATTTTGTAAACAGCTATAGGATATTATACACAAAATGTGTTTAGATTTTTCTAGAGAGTCGAAAAATGTAGTAATATACAGGGTGTTCCATTTAAAAAAATATCAAAGTGACCCCTAGCACTTTTATTTGACGTTCAATTGTTTTTTTGCTGAACATATCCGAATTCGCGGGAGAAAATTACATAAGATGGCTATTTCAGTTTTTTTTATAAAAGTACAGGGAAAGTCAAAAAGTCGCCTTGTCTAGTCCTCGTTGGATAACCCTTAATATCTTTAAAATCTCTTATGCATTAATTTACTTTCTAAAATACATGTGAGCGTCGATTCAAATAAAAATTAATGTACAGAACAGCTGAGCTAAGCATTTGTTATAGTATTGATTAGAAAATTAGCTCAAATTTAGGATGCTCTTAAGAATGATAAGCTGTAGATTTATGACGTGGGATAAAAAAAATGAGAGTAAGGATAGTTGTCCTTGGTTTGTCCTCTTGAATGCAAGTAATTTTGTACTATTTGTTTATTTTTTATCATGTTTTCTGTCATATATACATTTTTTTTGGTCGCTTCAGAGGCCCAGGAACCCAACAAATTTTTAAGAAATTCTGGCTAATTAAATTCAGAAGGTACAACTTCGGGAGGTTCATTGTCTAGATCATTTGAAACACCATTCAAATCATTTCTGATCCATAAACCAGCCAATATATCCGAAGAGAAATAATGGTTGTATAATTTCCAGGAAAGTGATCCAAGAATATAACAAACATATAAGTCAACAGTGCGAAGAATTGTGCATGGTAAAGCAGCAGTCCGAGACGCTTTCGGTGCAATTTACGAGCACAGAAATGGCTTTCTCCGGAGTGTTTAAGTAAGTGTTACAATGTGAATGTTCTTTGTCGGAATATGAAGGAGACCGACTTCATTTTAATGTAATGGTGAATCAAAAGCTTAAAACGTCGGAAGTGCTGAATTTATTGACCTTGATTTCAATATTTTGGCACTTATGTCGTTTAACAGTTTGTCCAATCTCGTCCGCTTCGTGCATGAACAAATTTTATGTTTTCTTATTTTAGTAAATACGAAAAAGCAAAGGCTATTATCCAGGCTTACAGAAAGAACGAGGCAATCTTGACGCAAAACATACAAAACGCGGAGCAGACATTGGCTCAGCTAGATGCAAAGTGTAAAGCCATTCAAGATCGGTGCAATCGAGACGTTAAAAAGTAAGTAAATGGTTTGCATTTGGAATAATATCAATCTCCTTTCCTAAGAATTATATAGTAAGAGTGGTATCGAAGATCCCGATGAACATATTTGTTTCGACCATACCACAATTTGCGAAATAAACAACTGATTGTTACTGTTGCTTAAAACCATAAAGGAGGGGGTGGTATCTTAGTTACTAATTGGCCACTTTTAATTAACAGTATTACCATAGGGTAGCGAGATTATATCTATAGGATGAATTGAAACATGTATTCATTTTGATTTACTTTAATAATGCAGGTGTAAATTGCATTAAATATGATAAATATATACAGTATTATCTATATTAATTTCAAGCATTCATCCTTTCACACATACAACTAATATTACAAAAGGTTTCTTAATTATTATTAATATCTACTAGAAAGTCTTGATTTGTTAATTTAGAATGAAACTTTTGTCTTTAAAATTTCAACTTCCTTTCACTCTACAAATATCTTGATTTTCGATTTTCTCTCCATTATCGTACCCAGGGGTTAGTAGCCTATTTAATGTTAACCATTGGATTTCATCAGCGGCGATATTCAGAGGTATCTGAGGGAAATACCTATCTTGAGATATTTGAGGGGGTCTTCTATTTTGAGGAGTCAGTGTATCATGCTCTTGAAAGAGACATAACTGACTTCTGTTGAGAGAGTGCCTATTTATAGGCTGATCATTTTGAATATCGTGGGCTGCTGAGTTTTGATTATCAAAAGCATTATCTTGAAAAGAGGGAGAACTGTGGCCATTGAAACCATATTGAGGTGTGTGTACTTGAGAGTTATGCAAAAGAGTATGATGTTTCTGAGTGCACAAAGAATGTACCTACATTTACTTCTCGAGTGACTAGTACCAAGACAGTTAAAGCAAAGTTTTTTTTACTTTCTACAACTTTCTGCTTATCAAACAAGTTTAACTTTTTAAATGTTTCACAAATATATATTTTATGAGAGTTTTGATTGCAAAAATTGCACAGAGGTGATTTGTTTTGTTGCTTTACGTGCAACGAGTTACCTTTTGTAGGATATTTTTGAATGCTGTCTATAGATGACAAGTTTTCTAAGATTGTACACCTTTTGTGTAAGAAAACAAGAAATTGAACAAGATTTGGCAACATGTTAATATCTCGTTCTGTTTCAAAGGTTTTACGAGTGCCAAAATCTATTATTTTCTCAAACAAGTAAATTAAAAGAAATTCCCAGAGTTCTTCGTAAGAGTAATTAAGGTTGTTAATTAGATCAAGATTTTTCTTTAAATCGGTTACAAATTGTCTTAAATTAGGACCAGTACATTTGACAACAGTCTATTTCTAATAGCCAAATGAAATGAGCATTAATCACTGATAATTTGTTCTCATATCTTTCTTTTAATAAGTTAATTGCAACTTCAAAGTTATCATTCGTTGCGAGTAAGCTTTCAATGATTTTTAGACGTTCGTCTCTCAAAAATGACTTTAGGTACAGGGTGATCCCCTATAATGTCGCCCCCCTTTAACTTTTTTATTTTAAGAGTCTCAAAAAAATTAAAAGTATGGTTATGTAGGTACTGAATAATACTTTTTTATGCGTATAAAAAATATTGGAAAAATGATCAGTATACAGGGAAAAACAAAAAGTTAATATTTTTTCAATGGAAGACCCTATATATGAATTTATTTTTCGATTCCTCGTAAAATTCTAAGCATATTTTATGTATGATGTTATACCTCTAGAGTTAGTAGTTTCACAGCTATAAACAGTTGAAAATCGGTACTTTGGCTACTTTTCACCTTGGTAGCGAGGAGATCATTAGAGATGGCGTAAAATGAATTTCACATTCCTATCTTAACTTTCCAAGGGCTATCTGATGGTGCTAACTTATGGTACCTACCGAGGTACCAGATTTGGTACCCATGGTACCGCCTGCCAGTTAGTACCGTCAGATAGCTCTTGAAAAGTTAAGATAGGAATGTGAAATTTATTTTACTCCATCTCTAATGATCTTCTTGCTACCAAGGTGAAAAGTAGCCAAAGAACCGATTTTCAACTGTTTATAGCTGTGAAACTACTAACTGGATAGGATTGATCTTTATCTCTGGTAATCTTACACTTTGAGAATTTGGCACAACTTGTATGGGTGGAGTTAACCTTTCAATACATTTTTGTATCTTAATTAATAAATCGAAGCAAGTCTGTTCCACTTCCTCACGAATTTCAGTGTCAAGTGTTTCATACCCAGGGATACATTCAATTGAGTCTTGAATTTGCTCATACTTGCTGAAGGCAAGTTCTCTCTCGTGTCTTAAGACAAAATGTTTAACTTCATTTTCATTGTTTGCATTTGATTGCAACCAATTACTTATCCGTGTGATTTTACCCTTGACACTGCTTCGCTGTACTTTCAACTGTTCAGGAGACATTGTGAAACACACAGTACAAAAAATATACAAATATCAATATAAATGCGAAAATATTGTCACGACTAACAACCGTCCGAACGTTTTTGTGCTACCATATAGAACTAGCCGCCGCCGTGCCGCTCGCTTCTATGTCTGTATGAATCATCGCCCGGCCGGACGCGAAGTTTCAGGATCGCTGGAATTATCTCGATGGCCTCGTCGAGATCATATAGAGTGGCCTCAGAATAGTTCCCGAATATTCGTGATAGATTTGAGATTATATTTAAGCACTATAAGCAGACCTAAGGCGAATGTTAGTCAGTCAGTCAGTCAGTCAGTCAGTTAGTTCAGTTAACCATTGAGTGTTGAATAGATATTAGTTGTAAAGTTTTAAGAGTAATTTAGAGTGTTAAATTGTATACAGTGGTAGTGAATAAAGAGAGTATTAGTTGAAATTAGCAAAGTTGTAATTCTGTTAAGAACCCACGGGAAAAACGTAACATTTGGTGTCAGAAGTTGGATTGTGAAGGGACCGGACTTGCGAAGGTTTTTTCGAGGAAAGAAGAGGTACAAGTACGTCAACGAGACCGTTTGATTGGTGGATTCTGGTAAAAGTTTATAACATTTTATGGTCAATACAAGGCAACAAACGGCAGAAATGGAGCAAATTAATAAAATGTTGGCCGATTTCATGGAAAATCTAAATGCTGAGAGACAAATAGAACAGGACCGGCTTCAGAAAATTTTTCAAGATCAAGAAGATAAAAAGCAAGCGGATCGGGAAGAGGATGAACGTAGAAGGCAATCGGATCGGGAAGAAGATGAACGTAAAAGGCAAGCAGAACAGGACCGGCTTCAGAAAATTTTGCAAGACCAAGAAGACAAAAGGCAAGCAGAACAGGAACGGCTTCAGAAATGGATGCTTGATGTAATTGTAGGCGAGCAAGGAAAATTACAGAAAATATTGGATGGGCAAAATGAGAAATTTGAAAAAGAAGTAGGTAATATACAAAAAGAGGTTGGAAATGTGCAAAAAGAAGTTGGGAATGTGCAAAAAGAAGTTGGACATGTACAAAAAGACGTTGGGAGTGTACAAAAAGAAGTAGGAAACGTACAGCAAGAAATGAGGAATCTACAAGCAGAATTTACCAGACTAAAAAATCAAGGATCCACCGAGAGGGTATTCGCCACAGGACAAGAGGAACTTGCTGCCCAATATTTCGTGGATGGTATCAGAGATCCAGAAACTCAGAAAATGCTACGCCTAGCTAAATTTGATAACAGCAATGAAGCTTTGGGTCGAGCCCTAGAAATCGAGGCGGCCTGTAACATCTCCAAGCCAAAAATCAGGGCCGTATCCATCCAGGAAGAAAAGGCGGCAAACAGCGTTGAATTAAATAAGATCGGTGAAATTTTGAAGAAATTAACGGAAGTTCTTCAGGCCACCGAAATACATCAAATCAGTGCTATAGATGTGGCAGGACTGGGCATTTCAAAAGAGGCTGCCGAGTACAACTACGGTCTAGATCTCCATCCAGAGGCGCTAGGGCCCCCAAGTCAAATCAGGAAAACTTCAATTAGTCAACATTGCGGGGCGGGTGTTGGCTAAAGAAGATAAAGCCCCCAGGATCGTCTCCATAAAAAGCCTAGGAAAATTCGCCGACAGTCTAACAATTACAGGAAGGATCAACGGAAGAGCCATAACAATTACTGTTGACACTGGTGCGGCGGTATCTTTGATAAGGTTCAACAGGGTAAATAGACTAGAAGTTCTACCCATATCAAAGAATGTAGTTTTACGTACAGTTACCGGTGAAACAGCTGAAGTACTTGGGGAAATGGATATCGAACTTCAACTGGGACGAATTAAATTACACCACACAGTGTTAGTCGCCGACATCGAAGACGAATTTATTTTGGGGATGGATCTCATCGGTCAACATGGATTCTCTTTTGACAACAAACTTAATCTTCTGAAGTTTCGCACCGAAGAGTTCATCCTTAACAAAACAGATGATGACACACCGACTAAAGTAGTGGCGGCATGTACTGTCAGAATAAGCGGAAATACCGAGCAGATAAATTTTGGGAAATTGGAGAAGGATTTTGGAGGCTGCATCGGACTTATCCAACACCACGATTTGCCTTGCAAACACCTCGTAGACAAAGCACTAGTCAAAACCGACGGAGAAATACCGATAAGGATAGCAAATATTTCATCCAATTCCATCAAAATCAATAAAGGAGATGTGATAACCACTTGCGAGCCGGTGCAGTGGGTAACCAGTTGCGAAACGCAGTCAGAAGTAACACCATCGACAAACCCTAAGGAAGTCCTAGAATATTTCCAGAAGTCGTGGCATCATCTGTCTTCCGAAGAACTGAAAAGAGCTACACAATTTATCAAAGAGTAGAGCACAGCCTTTGAAAGAAAAAATGGCACTACTGGAAGAACGAACATCATAAAACATAAAATCGACACTGGAAGTGCTCACCCCATACGGCAGCATCCTCGGAGGCTACCAGTGACGAAGCAGCAAGAGGTTACCACATTAGTCAACAAAATGCTTGACGATGGAATTATTGAGGAATCATCAAGCCCATGGTCGTCTCCTGTTGTCTTAGTCACCAAGAAGGATGGAACTACCAGATTCTGCGTGGACTATAGAAAGCTCAATGACGTCACCAAGAAAGACAGCTATCCACTTCCCAGGATTGATGACACGTTGACGACACTAGCAGGATCTCACTAGTTTTCAACACTCGACTTAAAGAGCGGCTACTGGCAAGTAGGCATTGACGAACAAGATAAGGAAAAGGCCGCATTTTCTACCGGAAGTGGTTTATATCAGTTTAGAGTTATGCCCTTCGGACTATGCAATGCCCCTGCTACTTTTGAGCGTCTTATGGAGGTTGTCCTACGAGGCCTCACTTGGAAGACATGCCTGGTCTATCTTGATGATATAATGGTAATGGGAAAAACTTTCGAAGAGCACTTACAAAACCTGCACGAAGTTTTTACTAGAATCAAGAATGCTCAGCTCTTACTGAATCCAAAGAAATGTTTTCTTTTCCAACAAAAAGTTGAATTTCTCGGGCATGTCGTGTCATCAGAGGGAATCCAAACGGACCAACGGAAGATTACAGCAATCAAGGACTGGCCTCGTCCTCGCGACAAACATGAACTACGGAGCTTCCTTGGACTATGTACTTATTATAGAAGATTTGTTGAAGGGTTTGCAAATATAGCTGCACTTCTACATAAGCTCACTGAAGAACGAGCAAATTATAACTGGGATCATAACTGCGATTCTGCGTTCAGGAAATTAAAAGCGGCTCTATGTTCTAGTCCAATATTGGGATATCCGGAACAAAAGGGTAAATTTGTATTGGACACAGATGCAAGCAACACCGGCATCGGAGCAGTTTTATCCCAAGTACAAGCAGGGGAAGAACGAGTTATCGAATACTACAGTCGAACACTTTCGAAACCTGAACGTAACTACTGTGTAACCCGAAAAGAGCTTTTGGCAATAGTACGGTCTATTGAGCATTTCCATCAATATCTATATGGGCAAGAATTTCTGATAAGGACTGATCATGCAGCACTTAAATGGCTTTTGGATATGAAACAACCTGAAGGACAGGTAGCCAGGTGGCTTGAAAAGTTACAACAATATAACTTTAAGGTTAAGCACAGAGCAGGGAGATTGCATAATAATGCAGATGCTTTATCCAGAAGACCATGTGCGGATAATTGTAAGCATTGCCAAAGAGTAGATCAACGAGAAGGAATTACTCCGATTAGGCTAACGAAATTTGAGGTTGATCAGCAGTGGACCACCGAGCAACTTAAAAAGGATCAGCTTGAAGATAGTGAAATAGAACTATTGCTAAGAGCTAAAGAAGAACAGCAACCAAGACCAAGCTGGAGCGAGATATCAAATAAAGAACTTGCTTTTAAAACTCTGTGGGCTCAGTGGGACTCCCTGGTGGTGGAAAATGGACTTCTTAAACGAGCCTGGGAAAGCGCCGATGGCAAAGTAGTGAAGACACAGTTAGTGGTACCAAGGAGGAAGATATCGGAAGTTCTGGAAGAAGTTCATAATGGAAAGTCTGGTGCTCATCTCGGAGTGAACAAAACGATTGACAAGATTCGCGACAGATTTTACTGGGTCAACTACAGCCAGGATGTGAAATCGTGGTGTCGGCAGTGCTCAACCTGTGCCGCAAGCCAAGGACCCAAAACAAGATCTAGGGGCAAAATGAAACAGTATAATGTGGGCCTACCGTTTGAACGTATCGCCATTGACGTAGCTGGCCCTTTTCCAGAAACAAATAATGGTAACAAGTACATTTTAGTGGCAATTGACTACTTCAGTAAGTGTCCTGAAGTCTTTGCAATCCCCAATCAAGAAGCTGTTACCATAGCAGAGGTCCTTGTGAATAACCTATTCAGCAGATTTGGTGTTCCGTTAGAACTGCATTCAGATCAAGGACGCAACTTCGAATCCAAGGTTTTCCAGAAAGTCTGTGATTTACTCAACATCCATAAAACACGGACTACCGCCTTACATCCACAATCAGATGGCATGGTTGAGAGGTTTAACAAGACCATTGAAGAACATTTGTCAAAAGTCGTAGATGAACATTAGAAGGATTGGGACCAACACATACCACTATTTTTAATGGCCTATAGATCAGCAGCCCATGACACGACAGGACTAACACCAGCCATGGTTTTATTTGGAAGAGAACTCCGCTTACCCTGCGACCTATTATTCGGAACGCCAGACAACCAGGATATGGAAATTCAAGACTACGCGGACTCCCTTAAGGAAAAGTTACTATACATCCATGAATTAGCCAGAGAAAACACGGAGAAAGCCAGCGACCGAATGAAGACACGATATGATCTCAAAGTTAATTCTATGGGATTTCAGATGAACGATAAAGTCTGGTTATATAATCCGCAAAGGAAGAAAGAAGAAAGGAAGATCTCCCAAGTTAACGCCAGTATGGGAAGGACCCTATACAGTCATCAAAAGAATTAATGACGTTGTGTATAGAATTCAGCGTAGTCCCAGAAGCAAACTGAAAGTAGTCCACCTCGACAGGCTGAAAGCATATCACGGACATGAAGTATCTGATCGGGACGATCAGGTTTAAGAGGGAGACAATGTCACGACTAACAACCGTCCGAACGTTTTTGTGCTACCCCATATAACTAGCCGCCGCCGTGCCGCTCGTTTCTTTGTCTGTATGACTCATCGCCCGGCCGATCGCGAAGTTTCAGGATCGCTGGAATTATCTCGATGGCCTCGTCGAGATCATATAGAGTGGCCTCGGAATACTTCCCGAATATTCGTGATAGATTTGAGATTATATATAAGCAGACCTAAGGCGAATGTCAGTCAGTCGGATAGTTCAGTTCAGTTAATCATTGAGTGTTGAATAGATATTAGTAGTAAAGTTATAAGAGTAGTTTAGAGTGTTAAATTTGTATACAGTGTTAGTGAATAAAGAGAGTATTAGTTGAAAATAGCAAAGTTGTAATTCTGTTAAGAACCCACGGGAAAAACGTAACATTTGGTGTCAGAAGTTGGATTGTGAAAGGACCGGACTTGTGAAGTATTTTTCGAGGAAAGAAAAGGGTACAAGTAAGTCAACTAGGCCGTTTGGTTGATGGATTCTGTGAAAATTTTATAAAATTCTATGGTCAATACGAGGCAACAAGCGGCAGAAATGGAACAAATAAATAAAATGTTGGCCGATTTTATGGATAATTTAAATGCTGAGAGGCGAGCGGATCGGGAAGAGGATGAACGTAAAAAGCAAATAGAACAGGACCGGCTTCAGAAAATTTTAAAAGGCCAGGAAGATAAAAGGCAAAAAGAACAGGACGACCGGCTTCAGAAAATTTTGCAAGATCAAGAAGATAAAAGACAAGCGGAACGGGAACAGGATGAACGTAAAAAGCAAATAGAACAGGACCGGCTTCAGAAAATTTTAAAAGACCAGGAAGATAAAAGGCAAAAAGAACACGACGACCGGCTTCAGAAAATTTTGCAAGATCAAGAAGATAAAAGACAAGCGGAACGGGAACAGGATGAACGTAGAAGGCAAGTAGAACAGGACCGGCTTCAGAAAATTTTACAAGATCAAGAAGATAAAAGGCAAGCGGAACGGGAAGAGGCTGAAGATAGAAGGCAAGCAGAACAGGAACAGCTGCAGAAATGGATGCTGGATGTAATTGTAGGCGAGCAAGGAAAATTACAGAAAATATTGGACGGGCAAAATGAGAAATTTGAAAAAGAAGTAAACAATATTCAAAAAGAAGTAGGAGACGTACAGAAAGAAATGAAGAATCTACAGGCAGAAGTTTCCAGACTAAAAAATCAAGGATCCACCGAGAGGGTATTCGCCACAGGACAACATATTAAACCTCCACCTTATGACGGTCAAACATCCTGGACAATGTACAGAAGGCAATTTGAAGCCGCTGCTGTTGCCAACGGTTGGAATAACGAAGAAATGGCTACATCACTAGTGGTAGCGCTTCATGAGTCTGCCCTGGAACTACTGCAGACCATTCCCATCAGCCAACAAGGGAAATATGACATACTTGCAGCTGCCCTGAAGAGACGATTTGGAGGCCAACATAGAAGACAACTGTATCAGGCACAAGTTAAGTCCCGACATCAGAAGCCTGGTGAAAACCTGCAAGAGTTTGAGGCAGACGTCAGACGTCTCGTTCAGTTGGCCTGTCCGGGAGCAACGGAAGAATTTCAAGAGGAACTTGTTGCTGAATATTTCGTGGACGGTGTCAGAGATCCAGAAACTCAGAAGATGTTACGTCTAGCCAAATTTGATGGCAGCCGTGAAGTTTTGGGTAGAGCTCTGGAAATCGAGGCGGCCTGTAACATCTCTAAGCCAGCAATCAGGGACGTATCCATCAAGGAAGAAAATTTGGCGAACAATTGTGAACTAACTGAAATGGGCGGTGTTTTGAAGAAATTAACCGAAGTTCTTCAGGCCACGGGGAGATTCCGGGAGTCACTAGAAGTTAGGCCATACAACCGTAATCAGTGCTATAGATGTGGCAAGACTGGACACTTAAAAGGGACTCTCGAGTACAAAGATTCCAGGAGCCAATAGAAGATAGGCCACATAACCGAAATACATCAAATCAGTGCTATAGATGTGGAAAGACTGAACATTTCAGAAAAGACTGTCGAGTACGAATATTCCGGGAGCCAACAGAAGTTAGACCATGTAATCAAAAGGCTATAAATCAGTGCTATAGATGCGGCAGGACTGGGCATTTCAAAAGGGACTCTCAAGTCAGTGAGCCACTAGAAGATAGGCCACGTAACCGAAATGATTCAAATCAGTGCTATATATGTGGCAACATTGGGCATTTTAAGAGAGACTGTCGAGTACAACTACGACCTACAGCTCCATCCAGAGACAACAGCAGTTCAAAGCCAAGTCAGGAAGAGTTGAAACAATATAACTTTACGGCTAAGCACAGGGAAGGAAGATGGCATAGTAATACAGATGCTTTATCCAGAAGGTCATGTGAGGATAATTATAAACATCGCCAAAGAATTGACCAACGAGAAGGAATCACTCCCACTAGGCGAATCAAGTTTAAGGTTGATCAGCAGTGGACCACAGAACAACTAAAGAAAGATCAGCTTGATGATAATGAAATAGCACTACTACTGAAAGCTAAGGAAGAACGTCAACCAAGACCAAGCTGGAGAGATATTTCAACTAAGGGATCTACTTTTAAATCTCTGTGGGCTCAGTGGGACTCCCTGGTAGTTGAAAATGGGCTCCTTAAACGAGCCTGGGAAAGCGCCGATGGCAAAGTAGTGAAGACGCAGTTAGGGGTACCAAGGAAGAGGGTATCGGAAGTTCTGGACGAAGTACATAATAAAAAGTTTGGTGCTCATCTCGGAGTTAACGGAATGATTGACAAGATCCGCGACAGATTTTACTGGGTCAACTACTGACAGGATGTGAAATCATGGTGCCAGCAGTGTTCAACCTGTGTCTCAAGTCAAGGACCCCAGACAAGATCCAGTGGGAAGATGAAACAGAATGATGTGGGACTACCGTTTGAACGTCTCGCCAGTGACCGAATGAAGGCTCGATATAATCTCCAAGCTAACTCTAGAGGATTTCGGATGAACGATAAAGTCTGGTTATATAACCCGCAAAGGAAAAAAGGAAGAACTCCCAAGCTAACACCAGTATGGGAAGGACCCTATACGGTCATCAAAAGAATTAATGACGTTGTGTATAGAATTCAGCGTAGCTTCAGAAGCAAACTGAAAGTTGTCCACCTCGACAAGTTGAAAGCATATCACGGACATGAAGTAGCTGATCGGGACGATCAGAATTAAGAGGGAGGCAATGTTACGGCTAGCCTAACAACCATCCGAACGTTTCTGTGCTACCCTATAGAACTAGCCGCCGTGCCGATCGCTTCTTTGTCTGTATGACTCATCGCCCGGCCGGTCGCGAAGATTCAAGATCGCTGGAATTATCTCGATGGCCTCGTCGAGATCATATAGAGTGGCCTGGGAATACTTCCCGAATATTCGTGATAGATTTGAGATTATATATAAGCAGACCTAAGGCGAATATTAGGCAGTCGGTTAGTTCAGTTCAGTTAATCATTGAATGTTGAATAGATATTAGTTGTAAAGTTATAAGAGTAGTTTAGAGTGTTAAATTGTATACAGTGGTAGTGAATAAAGAGAGTACTAGTTGAAAATAGTAAACGTTGTAATTCTGTTAAGAACCCACGGGAAAAACGTAACAATATTTTTAAATTTAATAGTAGATTGGAACAGTTCTTCAAACAGGTAAACAGAACTTCTATGGGTGTCTTTTCTGTATTGTACAGTAATGCTACGGGTCCTAGGTTTAATAGTCTGAAAGAGCTGACAAACATAATCTAGGGCAGTATTAAGTCTAGACATGGTGTGATATTTAAATCACTAATTTATGTGGATACATTAAACGTAATAGGACAAAACTGACTTCCCCATTTAAACATCTTAGAAGAAGATCAAATTTCAATTATCCTGATAAAAATAATTTAGTAGATAAGTCTGGTCAGAACAATTTTTTATAAGCGAGCAGGGGGGAAATGAGAGTTATTTGAGTTTACTTCTGATAAATATACAATCGATCCGTAATAAAGTTGATGATTTGTTTATTTTGCTGGAAAACATTGGTTTTCCAGACATAGTACTTGTGACGGAACACTGGCTGAAGTTGCATGAAAATTTTAATCTTGAAAACTATGCTGCTGTTTCCAGAAATGATAGGGAGAGTTCGTCTCATGGAGGTACCATGATCCTTGTGAATCGGTCACGAAGTTTGATAACCTACGGCGAGGGAACGAGTTTGAGTTTTCGGTGGCATATAGTAGCGTTAGAAGATTGTATTTGTTATGTATGTATAGGCCGTCTTCTAGTAGCGCTCGTGTTTTCGTGAAAAGATTGGGGGAATTATTAACTAAGCTACCTGCCGATTCACTTATTATAGTGGCAGGCGATTTTAATATTAATTGTAATCATCAGTCAGTAGTTACCTTGTCGTTGATTAATTTGCTGTCCTCGTTTATACGAGGTACGACACGAATATCTCAGTTCTCGGAGTCGTTGATTGATTATGTGTGCTCCAATTTCGATAGAAATAGTGTTCTCTGTAAGGTTACTCCGTCTGCTTTATCAGACCATGAGGCGGTTGTATGCAAGTTTAAGTTAAATGGCAAAGAAAATCAGTTTTTAAAGCTCAACTATGGCAGAATCTATAGTGCCACAAATTTGTAAATTTGTGTAATGCTGCAAATATTTTGATTGGGACAGGGAATAAACTCACTATATTTCACGAGAACTTGTTTAAGGGCTTTCCCTGTTCAAAAAATAAAAGCAAAAAAGAGAAAGTTATGGCTTGGTTTCCAGGTTTCTGCTAATAATCTTCGGTCTCTACATTGTATCAGAAAACATACAATTAATATTGGATTTTTGACCTACTTAATATAATATAGGAATATAGGTCCGTATACAGGATGATTGTTCGACAGGCTAAAGCTATGTATTACAATGTTGCCGCTGGGTTGACTCGTGGTATGGCTTGTGCGGTGGATCCTCTTTGTTATCTGGAAGATCTCCACATGCAGACTGCTGTCATCTGTGTCCTACTGATCTACTTGAAATTAGAGAAGTTATTTGTGAGATATGGCAGATATGTTTTGTATCAATGAGAGTTTTGAAAAAGGTAACTTTCCTGCCTGCTTGAAGTTGCCATCTATAATAGTCTCCATACATAAGGGTGGAAAAAAAATGACCCATCAAACTATCGTCCAGTTTTTTTATTACCTACACTGTCCAAGATAATTGAAAATATTGTCAAACGACGTGTAACAGAACATTTGAATAAGCATAGCCTGTTGGTTCCCTCTCAGTTTGGATTTCGAACATGTAAAAGTACTGGCGACGCTATGTATGCTCTTTTGGAGACCATATACGGTGCCTTAAATTCAGGTATCTCTGTAGCGGTAGTGTTTTGTGACTTTTCAAAGGCCTTTGATTGTGCGAATTGAATTGAGTTTGAACCTTTCCCAGGCATTGCCTGGG
>MU185380.1:59813-77698 GCA_016904865.1 Pissodes strobi
TTGTGCGAATTGAATTGAGTTTGAACCTTTCCCAGGCATTGCCTGGGAAATGACGAAGACTTAATGGACAAGATTCAGGGGATACTTGAAATGTCAAACAATGGTTGTAAGGCTTGCATATCTTCTCTATATCGCTAGTTCTAGCCAATAATTAATTTTTTCTTCAACATCAAATTGACTCCCTTGCATTTCCTGTGTGATTGTCTAAATTTCTTTATTTGCATCATGAAGTTCTGCTCTTTTTTACTACTTTTGACGTGCATAAGTATAGGCAAGTAATAACGATAAGCATAAATATTTTCTTAATTATTATTAAATGTTTAAGTATATGCGGAAACCTCAAAAATGTGTCCTTGATGAAATTGAGCTTTTACCGCGTTTTTTTGTATAACAAGAGGCAGTTTTTCCTAGCAATTTTTCTATTCTGAAAAAAGATATATATATTAATCCCATCCTGAATTGTTTAATGCTGCAGATTTTTCAGTCTTACACGGATTTGTCTGGTTTGTGTATTTTCGTAGGTATATCAGAGACAAACCACGAAGAGACAGTTAAGTAAAATAGAAAATTTGTCCTATTCATGTCATCTCGTTTACTTAATGGAATTCCGTATAGCTCTCTCTTTATCTAGCATCAACAAATGTGATTGTAGGTGGAGCCAAACTTACGTCAACGCTGTTGCGAAAACAAATGATATATGTCTTTGTCTAACTCATGGAATTCTGCGTTATAAACTGAACAGCTGAATACTAGATGACAACAAGTACGACTATGACACTTCAATACGTTACACCATAGCCGTATTCGATTAAGACTGTTGATCAGTTCAAAATGAACTGAAACTGAACTGATATTTCAGTTCAGTGAGCCAAGGTCAAATGAAATTATGAAAACAATAAAAAAAAGCCGATTGATAATAATTGACATTTAAATGCCATCTTTTACCTGAACCACTGAACCGATCTAAGTGATTCTGGTCCATTTTCGGTTCACTTACAGGTGAGCTGAATCACTTTTTAGGTAGTGGAGGCAAAGTGAGATTTTTACAATCAACACGAATCAGTTCAATAAAGTTCAGTTAGATCGATGTGAATCGATCCAAAGTAATGAATTGAATACGGATGATGTTTTCATTTTAGGCTGTTTTTAGTTCGAGTTGCTAATGTTTTCTTATATTTTTTGTTGTTAATTTTACAAATTTTTGCTTGAAAGTTATACGTTTTTATTCATCTTGTGACTGAAATGTTAATTTGTGTCTCTAGTGCAGTGGATCAGTGGACTACCTAATGGAGACAAGACAAACATAATCATGGCTGCTTGTCTGCTTTCCTTCGTCCTAATCACCTTATTTAATCAATCAATCACCTTATTTATTGAAAAGCAATAGTATGCTATACAATAATATCTCTTATAATAATACTTAAAACTAATCTATGCTAATTGACATGATAGTGTTTCTTGTAAATGTAATTTTTTTAGGTCTGGGTTGTCTATAAATTCTCTTATAGATTAGTGAGCATTTTTTACTAAAAATGATTTAATAATTCTGTTGAAACAAACAAGTGGTAACTCTCTTATTTTATCCGGAATTTTATTATAGAGGGATTTGCCTAAACAGAAAAGAGAATTATATTTCAGAGAACTAGAGGATTGGGGTATTATTATATTATTTCTGGATTTCGTGAAGTATTCGTGAACATCAGTACTTCTTTGAAAAGTTCCATAAGAGCTATATTTGTGAATTCTTGTTAAAGACTCGAATATCAAAAGGTCATAAAATGTCAACATTTTTAGTTTTTTAAAATATGGTTTACATGATGTCATGTTTGATAAATTTGCTATAAGTCTAACAGCCTTCTTTTGTAGTAAAAAAAAATAAATTAGTTCGTGCTAGTGTTCCATATTCCCAAAAAGGCAAACAGTATCGGACATGCGATTCGAACAGGAAATAATACACCTCGACCGCTATTTCTTTATTTAGAGTGATTTTTGTTGTTCATATGGCATATAAGCTCGATGCAAGTTTTTTGGTGATATTATTTATATGAACTTTCCAAGAGAGTTTACTGTCGACGGTGATCCCTAGAAATTTATATTTTGACACTATTTATTTTATAGTTGTTAATATGTAAATTTACAGATACTTTATTTCTAAAAATCATATTTTGTTTTCTTTAGATTTAGAGCAAGCTTATTTGCATCAAACCACTGTTTTATCTGAACCAGACCCGCATCCACCCCCGCCTCCAACTCACTTGCCCCATCAGCAGACCAACATATTGTTGTGTCGTCGGCAAATAAAGTGAATCTTCCCTTTATAAATATATTTATAAGATCTTCAATAAAGGGGAGAAATAGGATCGGACTCAGAACGGATCCCTGAGGTAGACCATTCTTTATGTGCATTTCTGCTGACGTTACAGTGCTACCGCATCCATCAGTTATCCGAGTAATCTGTCCTCCAAATATGATTCAAACCATTTCTGACACTTTCCACGGCAACTCTAATTTTTCCAGCAATGCTCCGTGACCGACGCAATCAAAGGCTTTGGCCAGGTCACAGAACATTGCCAGAACAACCTTTTTGTCCAGGCTCCCGTAAACATAGTTGAGAAAATTATAGCCTGCATCAGCAGTGTTTTTATTTGATTAAAATCCATCTGGGATGACGACAGGAAACCAATTTGTTTAAAATAGTGTGAACTACTAAAAAACATAAACCTACTAATTCAATATCAACATGTCCTAAGTTTGAACTTAAACTTGACAAATGTTATATAAACATTCACTGTTAATTATAAACAACTTGAGCGACCGACGGGAGTGATTTTAATCCTTAATGATGCAGCCATCAGCATTTTGTAAGATATAAATACGCAGGCAAACGCCAAGTTCATCAGGCTTTCGGGTCTCTCAATTACGCTCATTCTTGTTGCGGTACAGCACACAGGTGCGTACACTTCTAGTTGTTCTATCCCACAACCCCCATATCTGTGAACACCTATGCACAGGCATAGGGCGATCAGGTCCCTACCTAACTTGGATGGACGTATGCACAGGTATACGGCATCTAGGGGCTACTAAAAGTAGAGAGAGTCGAACTTACAAGTGAAGTATCAGAATTTCCAGTAAAGGGATAGTTTTTGGGGAATTTTAAAAAGTAGTGAAAGTGCCTTAGCAATTTGTGATAAACTTAAACCAAAAAGAATTACCTTATAATTATCAAAACAGACAACTCCGCTCACAAAAACTTTATTAATAAAAGTGACGTCGCTTGCTAGAAGAACTTTGAGCTAAGCCTCCCTCAAGAAGACATGCATTTAATATTAATTGGGTATAGTGTAAACTCTTAATTCATCTATAAACTTAAACACGCCTTTATTAGTATACAGTCTGACCGGTGTTAAGTTTGTTTGTAAATAAACTTGTTATTGTTTTTATCGATGTGTCTCCTTTATTATCTCTTCTCAACTTGACATAGTGCGTTCCTAAATTTGAGCTACCCTCCCACACGCTAAGTAAGGCGTGGCGTCACAGTGAAAAAATACAATTCGTGACAATATATACAGGCTTGTCTATATTAATTTCAAGCATTCATCCTTTCACACATAAAACTAATATTACAAAAGGATGCTTAATTAAAATATCTACTAAAAAGTCTTGATTTGTTAATTTAAAATGAAACTTTTGTCATTAAAATTTCAACTTTCCTTTCACTCTACCAAATACCTTGATATTCTATTTTTCTCCTGCTATCGTACCCAGGGGTAGTCCATTAATCTTTAACCAGTGGATTCTTGGATTAGTTTTGCTAGGATTTGGAATGGATTGCCATTACTGCCAGTTTGCAGGCGCCATTTTACTGATTCTCTTCAATCTACAAGGGAACAGAGACGTTACGTCGTTTCTGTTTTGAGGAATTGCGTTAAAAACGCCTAAAGGAGATCTTTATCCAACGTGGACAAAGATAACAGGGGTACACTATATATTATCTAATATTTGTGCATACAAATGGAGAAATTGCCTAAAAGGGTGGGACCTTTTGGCGTGAAGATGAGAACGAGAACTTTCGCTATTGCTTGAGTGAACGTCGAATCTGCACTTTTAGAGGCTAGAGCGCGGTGACTAGACCGATCTAGTACACAAAAATAACTAACAAAATTAGCGAAACACTAATTAGTTGCCTAGGACAGGGCTAGATGTTTTTCGGCACGAAAATCTAGGAAAGCTGTGACGAGACAGATCCTACGAGGTTGAGTGTTTTCTAAGCACTAATAAAACTAATGTCTTCTTCGAGCTGGTTGCCTGGCGCCAAGAACGAATAAAAAGTGGGGGTTGGCGCTTTGCCGAATTCGTTTGAGATTAAAAGGGTAGAAACTGTTTTTTTTTCTTTATTTAACACGTGGTTGCTCACACAACACTGACTGAGACAAGGATACATTAAATTGAGAACGATTAAATACGATTGAATTGACGGAGTGTCGTTTTGCTTTATGAGAATCTTTGCATATGACGGACTCTATTATACCGACAAAACCGGTGTACAGGTTCGAACTAAGGGATCGTCCATCCAGGTTTGGACTAAGGAGTAATGAAGAACTGACATATGCTGACTTAAATGCACAAATTTCTGTTTAGCTGGGGTTGAATAAATATGTTCGTGGATTAATTATGGCTTATTCATACATGGTGTTATCACCAAACTATGCGGTGAAAAACGATAGTTTATACACGTGTTGGGGTTTCCCCAACAAGTATTATAATTACCTTTCAAGATCAAGTATCAAGTTCAAATTTTAGACTGAGTGTTATTTTTCTGTAAATAGGATTACTAGTTTAGAATATAATTTTACATTTTTAATAGGTTGAACTACACTTGTCACACATCTGCTTCATTTTAGGCCTGTACAGTGGTTTATAGTTTTATTACACCTCTTGAGTTCTAACTCGCTCGTCTTTTTTTTTTATGGTATTACCAAAGAGTATATAATGTAAAGAGAGGACAGTAAGACAGAGCAATCAAATTAGAGAGGGATAGATGAGAACTCCGACTTAAAGGGCGCCTCGTATGTTATCGGATTATATCGGACACAATCGTCAAGCAAAGATGATCAGCCAACACAGTGGGTTAAATATATCTCGTAAAGGTCAACTTTAGATTTATTAGGGAGACGTTTGGTTTAGTTTTTTAATTCATATTGTGTAATTGAAATTAGGTGTGTAAACTTTAATTATGATATGTAACACAATTCATTTAATAGAATCTTTTAACAATCACTCGGTAAAATTTTGCTTACCTACAATACATGCATTTTTCATGACTTTTCTCAAAAAATCCTCGGATTTCTGATAAAACATTAATTGTTTTAATTTTATTACTAAATATTCAGAAAATTCTACTCTAATAGTTAAGCTTCATACTCACTTTCGCGAATTTCGCCTTTTTTGACATAAACTGTCATTTTCAGCTTTAAAATAATTATTCGCGGCGAAAAATTTTATGTTTTTTACGAATTCTACCATAATTGTGAATTAACCTAAAATTTCTTGACTGTTTTGCCATATTTATTTGTTTATTCTTTTCAGGCATTGGGTTCATTAGTTAAATTGTAGAATAGATACTTTGACCATTGGATAATAATATTAATTATATTTTTTTTCGGTGGAGGCATTATTATTTTATGTTCTGTTTGCGTCCTTTTGGTAATTAATAATTATCCTAAAACTACGAAATACCCGCCAGCTAAATGACACCAGAAAAGAAAATTTTCGGTTAGAAATAAATTTTTAAAATGCAATTTTCGCAATTTAGTTGCAAAAATGAGATTAATTGAGCCCATTCTAGACCTAAAAATATATTACTAACCTGCTTACATCTTCTGGTACTTGGACCTAACCTATAAAACCTATTCCACTAAAAGCATAAATTCGCAAAAAAGTTAAAACTATTTGACCTTTTTAGCAAATATTCGCCGACGAAATTTCGCGTCAATGAGTATGGACCAAAACTTACATTCGCGCGAAAAATCAACAACTGTCAAAAAAAGGCGAAATTTGCGGAAGTGAATATGAAGCTTTAAAGTGAGATTCGAAATTTAAAATAATCGAAAAATATATATTACACCTTTTTAATTTAAACTGAAGGAAATTCTTATTTGATTAATTAAAGCTTTTAGACGTTCTGAATAAATTTTAATAAAAATTCGCCGGAAACATCAAAAAACTGAATTTTATCACATTTTTTAATTAAAATAAGTTGAGCACTGAGATTTTAAGAAAATGCAAAAGTTTAAACAAATTCAGAGAATTTGAATGACAATCACTCGATATAAAATTTTATCCTAGCAGAAAGTATTATATATTTAGTAAATTTTGTCCTCATTTTCGTTATTTCGACCCACTGTGATGAAATCGATTATTCGCCATCTTGTTTGACTTGACGTCAACATCGCCCGCCTTGATAAAAAAAAGCTACATCCGGCAACGTCGCGATATCTCCGAGTTAAAGGGACGAGGTCATTGAAACGGCTGACGAAAGATCAAAGGAAATTCGCCGGCTGTCTTTCCTTTACATTATATACCCTTTGGTTTTACCTTATTAGGCCCCGTTCCGCGTAAGCATGTGAAGGTATGTTAGGCCAAAAATGTATGGCCTCTCTCCTACAGTACTACCTGTCATATAAGATGATATATTTGGTATAAAATCGTGTACCTAGTTAACGACAGAACCATTTGTGAAGAAAAAGAAATCTAACAACGTCTATACAATAATTGTCCCAAAATATTTGCATCTCTGGATGGGAATCTTCGATTCATTTCGACTGACCCGGCTAATTTATTTCAATAAAATGGTACATCATAATTTTTTTAATTCCTCTATCTCTTTGGGGACTATGAAAAGACAATTTTACTAACTCATCGGGGCCAATTGAAAATATTTTTTTTTGTCTCTTTGTTACAGGGCACAAGAACAGGTCGACCAAGAAACAGAAAAACATAAGCAAAACATAGCGAAACTTCAAGCCGTAGTCAAGAGGTTGGAAATCAAAGCCTCGTCTCTCGAAACGGCGCTGAAACAGAAGTCGGAAGAGTGCCGCGCTCTGTCGGCCTTGTGCGACGATATCACTGGGACGCAACCGGCTTAAAGCGCGCGTCAAATTTTATTTTGGCGCAATAAAATTGTTTCCCTTGATCATCTGAATTCTGTGTTCTTAAAAATCTTGCTGCCCTGCACGTACAGCCTCAGCGTGTTCAAATATTTAATTTGGTAAAATAATTATTATTTTATACGCAGATGAACTTTAAGAGATTATTACGTTTTAATACAAAAGTTCGGGTAAGTATCAATAAATTGTATGTATTTTAAGGCATTTTTCAGAATATATTTACTGTTTTAAATTTTAACAGCCCATCTCATATAGTGTTGTGCTAAATTTTACAAGTTGAGGTGATCTATAGGACTTTTATTTTTGTATATACTTGTAGCCTTTTAAACGAAAAGACTTTTCAACTAGAGTTAGTTTTATGTATGTAAATTATTTTTACTTTTATACGAGCTATTTGAGTATTATTAGATGAAAATATATATTTTAAGTACTTATGTTTTGATAAGAAACTGCTTTTGATTTATTGTGTTTCTTTGATAAAGGAAGTCCTGTGCCACTAACAAAGATTTTACAAATCAAAATTTGCTATATTGACAACAGCAAAAGGTTCGGTTCAACTATAATAAAGCTTGGACATGAGATACAGCACGACGGTAAGCCACAAATGCGCGATTTAAAAAGAGGTTGCAACATGGTGTAATTACGGTAGGACCATATATTTTTTTTCTAAAATACTGAACCTACAGAAAATGTTGTTAGAAATGACCTATATTTGCTATGACAGCAAGTTATGCGCACTTTTTTTTAAATCCATTGTCTATTGTTAAGTTTGATTTGGAAAGGAACTCAACTGATAGGAAAAAATATCTAAAATGGCTGCTTAACTGTGAAATTTTAAAAGAAATTGCACATATCCATACACGCCTGTATATAACTTTTGACTAGATTGGATGACGTCACTCGTAAGCCGTTAGGCCTTCTTATAGGAGGTAATGACCCCGGGCCCCTGTACACACTGAAATTTTTTTATCAGGTTGCTGGCATAATTATGTTAAAATCTGATAATTATGTGGCAACACTGCTGGATCATAGACATCAATTATTTGTCAGAAATATGTTTACGCAAGCCTATAACTCGTCAGGTGGCAGAACTCGTGTAGATGGTTTGAGATTAAAATATATGAGGCACTGCGAGGGGTGTGAATCTGGACCCGTATTCTCGAGTCATTGGAGCAGTTTTTACCCAGTACGGATGTTAACATCGATTTGCATTCGATGAAAACATTAAGCTATTTGAAGAATACAATACATCTCTATTATATCAATGGGTCATTAGAACAACTCTTGTTACATAACAATTTAGCACGAAAATGTAACAGATATAAGTCAAATAAAGTCAGTGATTCCGCCCTTAATCTAGCATGATTTTCGAACGACCAGCGCCAGAGTAAAGGAATAAACTGAAACAAGCTAGTTATATACGTAATCTCAGTCACTAGATTGTATCGTATTCTACATCGCTATCAAGAAAACATTAAGTATATAGCAGTGCACTTCAATTCAATCATTTACCTTGCGAATAATTTCTTTTTTCGGCAGTAATATACCTTAAAAGAATTGTTGGTTGCCTACGGACGCGTTAAATATAATGCACTTTGTAACGTTTAATGAAAAGGGTTATTCTTGGAACGTTGCCAGATGTTTAATTGGCAAAGCCAATTGATTTTGACGTGGTTACGATTCAAGCCAACAAGAAAATACATAATTAATTGATATGCTGCCCTTGTTTTGATATTAAACTACTGTTTTTTGCTTTAGCTATAAATATGCAGTCAGGATATGTTATTAAATGCGTCTGTTCCCTAACTTGGCAACGTCGCTCGAATTTGGTTGCAAAAATGTTTCAGCAAGAAAAACCGGCTGGAGCTAAAGGTACATTTAGGTTCGATTCGATTCAATGCGTTGAACAGATTGGATGTTAGAAGTTTTAAATGGCGCCGGCCGGAACGAGATGGTTTCTGTTTGTTTGGTCATGGCCAATGGTGGAATTATCGTTGGATTTCTTTGTGTGGCCACCAAAGCATGATATCACACAGCCTTAGGCACGTTTCATTGCATATTGCAGATGTTGGTAGATTTGGCGACAATCGGCTGTGTATTTTTACGATTGGATACAGGACAGTGTTTAAGCATGCCTGTGAGCCGAGCTTTTGCTAGCTTTTTAACATCGAATTCCACGATCTAGGTAGTCGTTCTTGGCCAGATTTCGTCCGCTTTCTTCAGAAAACCCTCAAAGGAGGTAGTACGTTGCCTGATAAAAAGTGTAAGAATTTTTAATTCACCCTAACGGGGATTATATACTTATTTCGGGTATAAAGTGGCATAGTTGCTAGGTTGCTGTAGTTTATTGCTTGACTGTGGATGGGTTGGTTTTTGCCTAAAGTCAAGATTTTGGTTTAGTAACTTGTCACGAGCAGAGGATTCTGGAACAAAGTATGCCGTTTCCTTCCTCGAGGAATGCCTATAGAAGAGAGCATTTGCTCCCCAATTCGTCATTACCATCGAAAAACCCTACGTAGTTAGGTAAATAAATATATCTTATATTTTGTACATACTCATTTATTTTCTGTACAGGGGACTATAAGTTATTTCATTATAGTTTTGTAACGGGTCTCAGGGAGAATTGAAATACTGCTATATAGAGAGTGTTACTTTCGAAAATTGATTAATTCTAGCACGTATATCATGCAATATCGTCAGTAAAAGATAATTTAGGCTGGGAACAGGCAAAGCATGATTTATGTATACTCATTATTTCTACAAGAAGTAATATTCTGGGGAAATCAAGCGTATTGAATTATAGTTTCTGATGCCGTCTTCGGTATGATATTGCAGTCGAGCACTCATAGCAGATTCTTTGTCTTATAAGCCCCCGTATTGTATAATAGGGTATAATGTTGTATAAAACTGTATATAATCTTTGATAAATTTCATTTCTACTTTGAATTTTGCTTATAAGAACTTGTAAAGTCGTACATAAGCTTTGTAAATTTAGATTTCATATTAATGTCATAAATGGACAAGCTTTGTTCTTGCCTGGGGTTCTAAACTTTTAACAAAGCGCAAAACTGTGCACTTTACAATAGTAAAAAAAATATTTTGATAGCTCAACTAGGTACGAAGATATTGGAGTAAATATGTAAAAGAACGCAACTCGATTTTATCCATTATTTGCTCAATTACACCTACAGTTGTGACGTCACTGGCATAGCGGGGATGAGTGTCAGGGCTAGATCTATCGGTAGGCTACGGCTGGCCGCATGCTTAAGGGTAGGTATCATCTTATTATTTATATCTCGCTAACACATTTAAAAGGGTTTTACGCGCAACACTCTCATGTAAGAAAAAAGGATATAATAGAGATGTTTTGTATACTTCAACAACGCGATTGTTTCCATCGAATGCAAATCGATAACTTCATATCCCTAATACACCTCTTCCGATAATACGGGTGCTGGAGTGTTTGCAAATTGAAATCAGATCAATCAGACGCAAGTGGCTCTGCCAATTCGCCATATTTCAGATACTAGTGCACTTGTGAACGCATGCAGTTTAAAGACCTGCAATGGGAAGGTATATGGCACTGACGGGATTTGAACCTGCGTCACTGAAGTGAAGGCTAACCATGCAGACCCCAAGCCCATCTGCTTACAAACAACTGGTGGTTACAACGCGAAGACACGGCGTCACCTCATGAGCTGTCCAATCACGGGGCTCTCATTCACACTAGACGCTAGCGAGATTCTAGTCACAAATAATCCTGACCAACAATGTTTACATTTGAGATGTCATATTTCACTTTTCGCATGGCCCTCCACTCGCTTCGCTAGCTACGGGGGCTCAAGAAAAGGAAACCAACCAGGTGCTAACCCATGGATACCCAAAATCGAGAAAAAAAGCGTTTAGGATCAAAAATAATAAAAAAAAGCAACGGGGTCTGAACCCGGGCCGCCGGATTGAGACCCAAGCATCTAGACCCCTCGACCACGAAGGCTCTAGCGACAAACTGATTGCATCGCGAAGACATGGAGCGAGATAAGACTTTTCGTGACTCACCTCTCTAGACGCTAATCTCATTCACAAGTGCACTAATACCTGAAATCTTGCTGCCGAGGGTCTCGCGACAGTCTTGATTTTGGCTGCCATCAAGGTCGAATGTTACAAACCTATAGAGTTGTTAAATATATCATATCCTGGTTTTTAGTTAGATAAAGCAAAATATGTCGTAAGCATCCAAAGTACGGCCACGTCTTACAATAAAGTAATATTTTACTTTTCGCATGGCTCTCCGCTCGCTACGGGGTTCAAGAAAGGGAAACTAACCAGGGGCTGACCCAAACGTAATCCAAGACATACCCAAAACCAAGAAAAAAACTGTTTAGAAACTTCATACCATATACGACTTATATGGACCTAACCATCCAAACCTCTCGAGCACGAAGGCCATAGATAAATATTAAGCGGGAAACGAGGGCTCTTGCTGCAAATTGATTGAATCTCGAAGACATCGAATGCACTATATAAAAATCGGCCTTTCCTGTTGGTCGATCCGCATGGCCCTCCGCTCGTTTCGCTCGCTACGGAGGCTCAAGAAAAGGAAACTAACCAGGTGCTAACCCGAACTAACCCAAGACATACCCAAAATCAAGAAAAAACTGTTTAGAAACATAAGCTTAAAAAATAATAAAAAGAAGCGACGGGGTTTGAACCCAGGCCGTCCAGGTGAAACCTAACGATTTAAGCCTCTACACCACGAGAGCTCTTGACAAAAGATGATTGCATCACGAAGACATATTGTAATACGAGTTGAATCGACCAATAGGAGAGGTCGATGTTTACATAGTGCACTATTTGTGTAAAGGATCTAAAAACGTGAATGCAACGTGGTAGCAAATGTTGGCGTCCATCGAGGGGTCGCTTTTATTTGCAAGGCATGAGTTTTCTATTTGCGTAGCATTTAATATTCTTTGCTTGATGGCAGCCAAAATCAAGACTGTCGCGGTTGTTTTGGTTACTTCAGTGGATCAAAGCAATACATTTGACAAAGTGAGGTTAATTTGACAAAGTGAGGTTAGTTTGTCGTTTATTTTTTTTGTTTTATACAATTACGCAAACCTGAAAGGATAAGATTATTATTATTTTTATGAATAGGGCGAAGAAGAATCCGATTTCGAATGCTACGAAAAAACTATCTAAAAATGAACATTAAAACTCGGCAAAACTTGGACGTTATTAGTTTTGGCTTTGGTTTAGCCTACTTTTTACAATTATTGACATTTTTGTGGGAATTAGAATTGACCAAGATCCTCAAAAAAAATTAGAACCAACTCTCTACGGAACGACCTTCAATACCGTTCTACGTGCAGTGTGAAGAAAAAATAGTAGCCAAAGCCCACACAAAACAAATGATCCCGAGTCGCCCAAAACGAATTTCGTTATTTACCCTTGTCTATTCGGTCTAGCGAAATGCTTCCAACAGGCCTTGTGGTCTAGTGATACGATTCTGAGTTTCCGATATGGTGCTCGATTCCCGTCGGTGGCAAGAGACTTTTATTTTTATTTTTGTTAAGGTTATGTTGGTTTCTTTGGATTAGTTTTGTTGGGTTGCGCCCCGGAGCGAGCGGAAGACCATGCGCGAAGTTAAGATTGACTTCCGAATTCATTCGGGCCAACTCGGGATCATTTGTTTTTAGTGGGGTTCAGCTGCTAGTTGAAGAAAATATGTAATAGTTATGTAAATTAACCGATTTTCGTACGACTGGAACGATTATCTATAAAGAATACAGTATATTCTTACATTCCTTGGACCACACCCTCTCATCTCACGTGAGGGCTGTTCTATCCAATGACTCATGGAAACAGTGCTCACCTGGTAAAGGAAGGTGTAAAAGGGATGTAAACCTATCGATTTTCATCGCACAATTGAAGAATTCAATACATCCCTATGTCACCTTTTCTTTCCTGGAAACTGTCCCAATGATTTGAAAATTCTCCCCTGCGCGTGAATTATTATTGAGTTGTTAGAATAGCCCTCACGTGCGAAGAGAAGGTGTAGTCCAAGAAAATATGAATGTATCATAGTCTTCAAATACGCCATTGTTCCCGTCGCATAAAACACAGCTTGTGACATAACTGTACATTTCCTGTGATTAACAAGTCGATGCCACGACCTCATCAGAGGACTTCAGAGTTGCGCGCACATCACATTGTTGACTAAAATGTCTTCACGCATAACCCTCTGCTCGCTAAGGAGGCGCAACTAACAGAAACAAATTAAAACTGACCCAAGGCATGCCCAAAATGAAGAAAACGCACTTTTTAGGAACATAACCTTAAAAAAAAGAGTTGCCACTGACGGGAATCGAACCCGGAGCGTCGTATTGCAGGCTCAGCATCCAACCACTGAGCTACAGACCAGTTGACAGCAATTCGCTAGACCCTAAAGACATGATGTTTGTCAACTATGTAATGCACGCGCAACTCTAGAGCTCTCTGAGGCGGTACGGGCAACGTTTTTTTTTATGGCAGTGGCATACACACTAAAGGTAGACCCTATGACGAGTGGTGTGTGTGCGAAGATGTTGATTGACACGGCTCTTGAATATTTGTAAGTTGTAATTAGTAGGAAACAGAGGTCCTGGGAATGAGTTCCACAGTGATGCAGTGCGCCAGACAAAGAAATCTTGTAAAGCGATGTTCTAGGTGTTTCCAGTTGTACAACGAACTGGTGCGCTCTTGCCGTCTGTCGTGGCTGTCTGACAGGAGCTGTCAGGGGGGATTAGGCGGACCAAATCCTGGGAACATCTGCCGTGAAAGTATCTGTAAAACAGAGATATCTCGGCTACATGTCTGCGGTGTTCCAGACTATCTAGATTCCGGGTCAACTCCGGGTCGCCGACGAGACGCACAGCTCTCTTCTGAATGGAATCCAGCAGCTTTAGGGTGTGCTTTGGTGCGGCACCCCAGATATGTGAGCAGTATTCTAAGCACGGTCTTATTTGCGCTTTGTAGAGCAAGAGCAACTGCTGCGGTGTATAAAGTTTTTTGTTGCGAAATAGCGGAGGCTGATTTTGCGATGTTAGCAACGTGGTTATGCCAGGACATATTGCCGTTGACCGAGACACCCAGCAGTCCGATTGACGAGGATGAAGGAATGGTTGAAGTTTGAACTTTCTCCAAGTCTTGATTTATTGCCGTAATCTGCTTCTGTCTGCGGGGATGAGTCTCAGTCGCTGGTAAGAATTTTTCTGATCTGTGGGAGACAAGGGTACTGTCATCTGCAAAACTGTAAACAGGATTATTTGTTTCGGTCTGATGCGGGACGGGCAACGTTTTGTGTACATTCCTATTACACATTTTCTTCCGCCGCGAGAGCTGTCGCAACGTCTCGAGAATTTATGCCCATTTTTAAATTGTCATCTGTCATTAGTCATTATCAGCTGTCCCTGTTTGGGTTTGGAAAAATAAAAACAGTGGAGTCCCGGTTCCCTGCATCCTACATATTCGATTCCTAAATAAGAAATAAACAAGGAAAGTAATAAGAGTTAAATTTGACGAGGAAAGCTAAGAATCGTGAGTAACATTGGAGAGCGGCCTAAATGACCTGACTGTGTTAAGGACGTCACGTTTATATTTGATATCTTAATTATTATGACTGATAAAAATGATATCTCAGAGAGACAAATCTGGGTCCCTAGAATATAGAGGTAGCTCTAGAAAGCCATCCGAATCGTATACGTCCAGGAGCAGGTCGAGATCAAGAGCTTCAAAATATGAACCTTCTTCAAGCAGAGAGTCGAATCACAAACACCATTCCAGGTATGTTAATTGTTTTTCTCATGTTTTTATCTCGCAGGATTTTGGTACAACAAATAGTCTTTATAATTACAGTTATTCAAATAGTTCACGATACCCTGATGACAAGTATTCTAAGGTCGAAAGGAAAAATGGCGATCATCCCCGATCAAGGGAATCAAAAAAGTTTTCTTCACAAGAAGACGATTTTATGGAACTTAGAAGGCAAGAAAGAGAAATTTTAGGTACCAGAGAATGCTCTGTTTGGAGTAGATCACCATGTAGAGAGGAGTGAGTAGAATATTTTTTGTGTATGGCTTAAAATCCCATTTTTTTAGTGGCTAAGCAGTAATTGTTCAGGAAATTACCCTATTGAGTAATCTAACAAAAAAAACGTTTAATGTTAATGAGTATTGGTACATAGAAATGGTAGTTGTGATTGCTAAATGTATCAAACAGAATAAATTACTCTCTAATGAATTACTTCCCATATCCAGCCAATTATTATTTAAATTTATATGAATTTATTTTTTTAGGGCATCATCAGAAGATGACCAACTAAAAGAAGACTCTAGCACTCATAAAAAGGCAAAGAAGAAAAAACATAAAAAAGAGAAGAAACATAAAAAGGACAAGAAACACAAGAAAGAAAAGAAGAAAAAGAAAAGAAAGGCATCATCCAGCTCGGACAGTTCTGCAAAAGATCAAGAGAGAGATGAATGGATTGAAAAAATATCTGATGATCTAAAGAAATCCAAAAAGAACTCCTCTGATTCTGAAACCGATGAAGAATCTGTCGTGGGTCCTAGTCAGAAACCCCATACAACTCTTACCCATAAAGAAATGGGTAAGGCGCTGCTCCCAGGTGAAGGCGCTGCCATGGCAGCATACGTAGCAGAAGGTAAACGTATTCCAAGAAGAGGCGAGATTGGTCTAACGTCCGATGAAATAGCCTCCTTTGAAAAAGTGGGCTACGTTATGTCTGGGTCGAGGCATAGAAGAATGGAAGCGGTACGTATAAGAAAAGAGAACCAAATTTATTCGGCTGATGAAAAGAGGGCGTTGGCTATGTTTAGCAAGGAAGAGAGACAGAAGAGAGAAAACCTTATTTTAGGCCAGTTCAAAGATATGGTCAAGCATAAGTTGGCAGACAAAAATAAATAAAGTTATTATTCGATAATATATAAATATGTTTGAATATGTTTCCTTTTTATTTAATAAAGTTTAGTGAAAAATTATATACTTATCGTATGGTGTATGTAAGATTTCTATCAAAATCGCAAAAAAAGCTTTAGTATTAGCTAACAAAATTAATGAATAGCTTTTATATTTTGTTTAAAGATCTGGCAACACTGCTTAGTGGCTTATTCGTTCACAACTTTAGTAAAGTGATAAAGACAATGACGATATTGTAGCTGAATGTATTAGCAGGGTAGACTTGAAATCATTGACAGGAAGCTGTTGATATAACCAGATATATAAAATTGCACTTTTTATTAATAATATTGCTAAAAAATCAAAGTTATTCTGAAAAATGAGGAAGGCTTGAAATGAAATTATAAATTATGTGATGGCTAAGCTAAAATCAGATTTTGGTGTAATTATGGTAATTATGCTACACGGAGTCATTTTGTTATCTTAAATGGAACGCCCCACTTATTTTTATTGCAATAAATTAGGCGTATCAAATTTAATACGATCAAAAAATTTTCAAAATTTTATCTTTTCTAATTGCTGAGATGTGACAACAACGCATTATTAATAAATAAGTACAGGAACGCTTAAATATCTTGAAAATCGCTCAAGCTGCATTTGATGATGATGCTAGACCCTCTTTACAGAGGGTTGAATGGCGCTGCTACGAGGCAATTTGCCAGCGCACCCTTCGCCCGGCGCTTAGGGAGAGGTAGAGCTACCCTTCTACATCCGTTACACGTTAGTCCAGTTTGAAGGGCCTTGTATTCGGTGGGAAAGACCAGAAAGCCGGGCCTGTGCCCCTGGCGATTCCCGAGCTTTATACAACTATAAGCTAATGAAATGCACAACTGAGTTCCTATGCAAGGAGGCTTCGCACACTGTGGGTATAACCACTTTCTGTCAGAGACTTCAAATCCCCGTAGGGAACACCTCCGACCGCCCACAGGCCACGCTACCACGCACGGAAATTCCCTGAAGTCCTAGTAGGAATCACCCCACACTACACGACCCACCCCTTACACTGTCCAGCCGGCACGACTTTCCAGACACCCCCCGAAGGATTGGAACACGTTATCTAAGCAAACAGCTTCCACTTCCCGTGCCGAATTCTGTAATCCGTTTCCAACGTGTTCGTCCTTCGACGGCTGGACCGGAAGTGCGAAGCTGCATTTACAAAATTCGGTACCTGGGGGTTTCCGGACATGCAGAATTGAACCATGATATCGGTACTGTTGCCAGATTTCCTAGTTTTGGGCTACAAGGAGTCATTTTGTTATCTTAAATGGAACGCCCCATTTGTTTTTATTGCAATAAATTGGGCGTATCAAATTTAGAAAACACCAAATTTTCAAAATTGTATCTCTTTTAATTGCTGAGATGTGACAACAACGCTTTTTTTTTTGTAAAAAGTAGGGGAACGCGTAAATATCTTCGTTGTTTGCATAAAGGATTATTCAAACAACGATATCTTCAAAATCGCTTAAGCTGCATTTACAAAATTCGGTGCCTGGGGGTTTCCGGGCATGCTGAATTGAACCATGATATTGACAGATTTCCCAGTTTTGCGGTACACGTAATCAAAATTGTGATGTGTCATATCTCAGCACATAACAGATAAAATTTTGAAAATTTGAAATCCTACTAAATTGTTTGCAATTTGTTGCAATAAAAACAAAAGGTTCGTTCCATTTAAGATAACAAAATGACTACGTGTACCGCAAAACTGGT